>MKEJ01082044.1:0-29787 GCA_001753735.1 Embelia ribes | reverse complement strand
TTTATCCTTCCTTTTTGGCGAGCATACAACTTGCAGTTTGTAGCGTGGTGAAAGTATAAACATGTTCTTACTCTTATACGAGTCGAATAACATATGCATACCTTCTTTTATCCTTCATTTTTGGCGAGCATACAACTCACAGTGTTGTACTAGTAAATAGGTAGGTTTACTATTTTATATATTTTTATGGAGTTAGCACTGGCCATCTTCCTTTCTTTTTAGAGTAGTTTTACATTTCCTCTGATGTAGATGCGATGTGATTGGCGTAGATTTTTATTTATTTATTTTCAGTTCTTTTTCTCTTTTGGATCTCACAACCCTGAGTCATGGATCGCGGGCGTGACAGTCATTATTGTAGATAGTTATTAGCTTGACTCGGGGAATCATACGATTATTCATGTTCTCAATATTTTAGTATATAAAGCGATCGAGACAGCCCTAAGAGACATGTACTCAGTTTTTCCAATTCTCCTGTCAATATTGTCTCTGTTTACAGTTTTCATGTAAATATGGTGATTTATATTCTATGGTTGACTAATCTAATCTGTTTATTTTTTAATGTAGAATAATCTTGAGGAATTATGGGCACTACTTAATTTCTTATTGCCCAATATTTTTAATTCTTCCGAGGACTTCTCTCAATGGTTCAACAAGCCCTTTGAGGGTAACGGTGATAATTCTGCTGATGAAGTAAGCTTCTTATCTAGCTTGCTTTTGCCCTTTGTCTTGATGTTTATCCAGTATTTATTTCTCCTTTGTGCTTTCCTGTCTACCAAAGTCCAGAAGCAATAATTTGATGATGTTGTCAATGTCTTTCCAGGCCTTGCTATCTGAGGAGGAGAATCTTCTGATTATCAATCGTCTTCACCAAGTTCTGCGACCATTTGTACTCAGGAGATTGAAACACAAGGTCTTTTCTATCAAAATTATGCTTATTGAGAAATTCGTGCTTTGTCCTTTATGGTGCGTATTGGTGTGCTTCACGCTATCTTTTTGCTCACCGGGGAAGATGACATGAAAGTACTTTAGGTGTTATTTTATTCTCGTCAGTGTATGTATCAATTTATTAGGCTCTAATGGGTGGGAATGTTTTTTAACTCTAGAAAGGAAAAACTGCGACTTGATTAGGTCGTGGCTTATTCTTCCCGGAAGATACTCTTGTACTAAATAATTATTTATAGAACGGTTATCTGTGGTTTAGGACCAAGTCACCAAATCCTTCGTGGATAGGGGACATTTCGGCTCCCAATCCTCACTCCCGCTCCCGCCGTCACTCCCGCTCTCACCGTTTTGAGCTACAAGCTTGATGCTCTCCCGCTCTCGCTACGCGACCCGGTGACTTAGGGTTGGGCAGAAGGTCAAGGACTTCTTGTGGAAAACATTCGTGCTTACCATAAACAGAGAAGAAGAGACTGCGTCTCCTTGTTTTAAATCATTTGCTCCTAGAAAATATACTTCCATGGTCTTATTGACAGTAGGAAATAGTATACATTGGATTTGATATGCAAGCTTTTGTCCAGCTCCAGCCAACGAATATTGAGAAATCCCATTAACTCAAGAACATCCCTGGTGAAATCCCATCTTGTTGAATCTTCCTTCATCAAATCTACTTTGAGAGCCATCTTAGTGTGAAAACCATGTTTACAATATTTTGATATGATTTCTTGAGCAGGGAAGATATTATCATTCATTGGTTGATCTTGAATAAAACCAGACTTATTGTCCGCACTAAGAGAGGGCATAACAGATCTGAGCCTGGTGCTGAAAGTATTTGTGATGCAGTTGTAGATAGTACTGCAACGAGAAATAGGCGTACTAGTTTTCATAGTAGTAGGGTCGGGTCAATTTAGGAATGAGTTCCATTGGCTTGGCAAACTAGACTCGAATACTCATTAAAGGCAATGCTAACATCTTCACCCTCCGTAGGCCATTTCTAATGGAAAAACTTGGCATTGAATTGAATCCATCGATACCGGGAGCTTTATCTTAGCTGATGCTAAACATTCAATCTTTGATCTCCTGAGAAGTGGCTTCTTTAGCAAGACCACTGAGATCAATAGGAGTGTCAAAGAATTGGCTTTGATAGGTTTTCCGGCAGCTGCAGACATAATAAGGCACCAACGAAGAAATCCTAAATCATACTTGGATTATCATGAAAATCGAAGTGTCATCTTCGAAGAGGAGATGGGAAAAAGGAGATAGGGAAGGCATTCCCTCTCTTCCATCTCAAAAACCTTCAATAATGCTCATTGACACTGTTACCTCAGTAATGCGACCCGAAGCTTCCATCAGATTAATAAACAAAAAGGGATATGCAGGACTCACTGCGTAAAACCTCTGGTATTAAGGAACGAACCGGTTGTATGACCAAATATAGGAACCAGATATCAAACTGTGGACACATACTTCGAGATCTAGCCTATGCTGAGAAAACTCTATTCAAGGCTTGATTAACCAGTTCCTCCTGTTGGTTGTTTTTACAAATATTCCTTGGACCAGTTGGATTTTGACTTTTCTATTTATGGAAGCTAAACCCTCATATTTCCAAAACTTTGATGTGGTGGCTTCCAGAAAGTTTCTTCTTTCGTTATTTCCTTTTGTTACATCTGTGGAGGTTTGGTACATATCTTCTTTTTAATAATTTATACCTTCGGTAAACATAATGCGAGGAATCCTTGATTTCAAGGGGCATCAAGCATTCATTAGAAATGAAGGCAGCATCTAGGATTTGCCTACCCTCAAGAAATGCATTCTGTAAACCAAAATTTAAGGACTAAGGTATGAAAAAGCTTGTTGATCACTATGGTCTGCTAAATTCTAAATTTACTTATTTTGTACATATGGATATAATTTGTATTTTCCCACAAGTTAGATGTATTATAAGAAAAACAAACTGCTTATGGGGAAAATGGACTCTGTAGAGAAAGTATACAGAGTATACCTAGCCATCCTTATCCAAAGTATCTAAATCAAACGGAAGTATCTTCACCAATAAATACCAGGAATGTGCATTGTGCTCACTCTCCATGAAACCAAGAAAAGAAATCAGAGAAAATGAAGCTTCATTCTTGGTCCAAGAGAGAAAACAAAGCCTCGTTCTTTGTCCAAGATAATAGGGACATCAAGAAAATTACTTTTTGAGATCTTATAGTATCCTCTGACCCTCCACAGTCCCTCCTATTCCTTTCTCCCCATGCCCACCAAAACAAACACAGAGAAATTGTACTCCAAACTTTCTTTAAGGACTTCCGTAGAGAACTGCCTTCTCATGCAAAATCAATGATTGCATAGTAATCCATAATAATGATAAAGTAAGCTCTGAGATTCCTGTACATACATAGCTAAATCAGCATGCTTTCATCCCTCTCACAGATGTGGCAGTAATCAATGTCCAGTGAGGGGAGGTACGTAATAAATGCTTGGGTGAGGGGCTTGCTGGCGCAAAGGAAAAAAATTAACTCCATTTAATACGAATATAAAGTTGTGTTTTTTAGATGTTTTGTACTTTATTCGAAATTTGTTGAATGTTTTGGTAGGTTGAGAACGAGTTGCCAGAAAAGATTGAAAGGCTTATAAGATGCGAGGCCTCGGCCTATCAGAAGCTTTTGATGAAGAGAGTGGAGGACAATCTTGGTGCAATTGGGACTTCAAAGGTTGGTTATTAATGTTTTGGGTTACATTCATTCTATTTTGGCTGGCTCGAAATTCTATTAAGGAAAATGAATTTTAAAGGAAAAAAATAGAGAGGGGAAAAGTAAAAGAATGAAATCTCAACATTGGAAATGGAATAAAATGCAGTTGGTGCTCTTGGCTTAGTGATCCATAATGCACCTAATGATTATTGGTGCAACATTACAGGAGTACACTGGCACATAATTTTCCAGAAATTATAAGATTTGACGTGTCTTGGACACGATAATGATTATGTTATGTCATTTGAGATATTAAAGTACTTAGTTTTCACAAATTTTTGAAATATATTAAAAAAAAAGGGTAAAATTGCCCATGTAATAAATGATGTAAATAGAAAAATTATGGGATGGCCATGGTGGGTGAGGTATATTAACCACATGCAATAATAGCTCAAAAGATAAGAGAATTAAGTATGGTTTAAAATTAAATTTACAAGGAACATCTTCCAAATAAGCTTTTCACTTCATATCCCAGCATGTTTACTTCCTGGTGTATGTCAGATAGCTGTATCGATAAACGAAATTATTATTAATAGTTCTACACAAGTAATGATAACACAATATTAAATTTTGTTTGCAGAAGTCAAAAAACTAGAGTGTACATTTGGTAATTTGATAAATGGGTACAAAGACCAAGGGTTTGATTTTGCACCCTCTCGTTTAGAAGGTTGGGGGAGGTTCCATAACCGAGAAATTGGAAGATGCCCTGTTCTCCATCGACATTTAGTGATTGTGGTCATAACGCATTTATCACCAGTTTAACATTGAATTTACATTACCTTTTTCCATTGAAATAAATAACTCCCTTGTTTTACTCTATTTTGGTACTCTTCATATATAGACTTTATGCTATATTATCACAAGGGTTGCAGAGTAAAACGGAACATTGCAATGAGAATCAATATTTTTTATACGTTAAAGAGGTTTTTGTCTTTATTGCTTTTTCGGGGCTTAACTTGTAGCCTTATTACTCACTGAGGCACTCTGGTCTCACTACACCTGAGCATATCCTCCAGGGTGTTCACTAATGTACATGTTTTACATATGCATAAGCATGAGAGCTTATCTGATAATGCTTGATAATTTTTTCCATTGACTAACATTTTCTTTGATTTTATTAGGCTCGATCGGTACACAACTCTGTTATGGAGCTCCGTAACATATGCAATCATCCTTATCTCAGTCAGCTGCATGTGGAGGAGGCATGTTCTTTCTATGTTCATCTGTCCATGTGTTACTCCAAAAAGACAGCTAAAGAGACAATATGCTGATAGATAGTGATTGGCAACCCAGCATTTTTGTTTGCCTTCTTGTTTTGAATCTGTAGACAGCTAACTGCATTTTGAAAGCTACTATTTTGCTGTATGATTTTGCTCATATGGATCTGTTTTTTGGTTTCTTGGAATTCAACATTTATATTCTGTAGGTCCATGATTTCATCCCTAAGCATTACCTGCCAAATATTGTGAGGCTCTGTGGGAAGCTTGAGATGTTAGATCGATTATTACCAAAGCTTAAAGCAACAGATCATCGGGTATGGATTTGCTTGTGTGTATGGTTCTGGCTGTCTCCGATAATTTTTGTTTCTCCCTTTTGTCTTCTTTTCCATTTAAAAGAATATGCATTCCATAGATGACGTGTTAATGCTATCACTGAGGCCCCATTTATTAACATTTATATTTTCTGTTTTTCTCTTTATGTTACTAAATTCTGGAAGCGGTAAATGAAAACATGTGTAGTAAAATTGTCTGTTTTTCGTTGTGATCAAAATAGAAACTTTTGTAGTTTTTGTCTCTAAAACTTAAACCAAAAAATCATATTTCCGCCCTAATGGTTTTTCCTGGACCACGGAAGCTCTCACTTACTCCCTGATTCTCTCTCTCTATCTCTCTCTCTCTGTGTCCTCTCCTGCCTCGCATATTTTCTGCAAATCCACAGCCGTACTACCTCTCCAGCTTCTTGTTTTCTTCAAATCCTCCACAGTTGGTTGGAATCAATAAGTTTAAACAGAATAAAGGCTTAATTCCTCTCAGAACTGACTTCTAAAGTCTGTCCAATGGTTCTATTGTGATGATTTTAAGATTAGAGCTCAGTTGTGATTTGGGATGAGTTTTACAAAATTTGAAAAAGAAAATTGTTTTATTAAACAAGCTTGTCTTTTCTGTTTTAGGATAAAAAGCAGTACAAAAAGGAAAATAAAAATGGCAACAGATAAAAAAATCACAAAAACATGAAGGTTAGTTAATGGGGCAGGGACCTACAAATTTTTTAACCTATGTTTTTCGTTTTGCAATTGTGAAGGGAGTACCTATTATTATTATTATTATTATTAATAATAATAATAAATAAATGGGTATTGTGGCTTAGTATTAATCCTGTGATTGCTCTGTCATCAAGTTTTCATTTTCTGGAAGATGTCTACCATTCGGTTTGCAGCATTGAACCAACTTGGTTTTGGTGATGTCTTGTGAACGTGTGTGCATGTCTTTTTTGGATTTCTTTCATTCTTTCTTTCGACTAATCAATCTGCATGCAAGGAATTTATAGGGATTTATTTGCAATTTTTATTGTTTATTATTCTTCTTTCGACTCTTTATTTCAAGTCACCATAGTAATATTGTTATTTTCTGTTTGTGAAATTTATTGATTTTATTTATTTACTGGTAAAATAACAATTAGATGTTTTGCAAGAGGTGGTAAATTTGTTCTTGATGAATTTGTCTTCATAATTCTGACTCCTGAAATTTTTCTTTGTTTTGTGTAGGTACTTTTCTTTTCCACGATGACTAGACTGCTAGATGTTATGGAGGATTATTTATGCTGGAAACAGTATCGATATCTTCGGTTAGATGGACATTCTTCTGGTGGTGATCGAGGTGGTCTTATTGATAAGTTCAACCAATCTGGTTCTCCTTATTTTATATTTTTGCTTAGGTAATTTATGGGCCATTCGACTGATTCCTTTGGATGGTTAATTTTTACTGCTTCCTACCTAATCTTTTTATGTAGGTTGCTGTTTTTGGTTTTTCGTTGCCAGAAGTACAAGTTAAAATGGAAAATGGAAACAGAAATATCTTTTTTTATGCTTCTTCTCTTTCTGGGATGAATGATTCTATTTTATTTTCGATAGCCAAAATCTGAATTGGTACTTAACCATACCTTTCCATATCCAATTGAATTCTTGATTTCATGATCATTTATTTATGTGTTCAAGTTTGCTTTTCTTTGCTTTTCTTTTCCTCCCTTGTGATTGTCTTCTCGCATATTACCATTGAATTTGTATATTTTCTTATGCATATAAAAGTTGTTACCTCCAACTATATTTACTCTAATCGCTATATGTGTCCTATTAAATTAGGATTTTAAAACAATGAAACTTAACATAATATAAATTATTAAAATTATATACTTACCATAATAGAAATTATTAAAACTAAATTACCTATAAGATGGTACAAAGATAATGATATACATGTATATCTTAGTATAATTATAAGATAACTTATCATGATAGTAATTATTAAATTAAATTTAAGAATCAAAATATTTCTAGGAAAGAAATATTTTTCTAAATTGATTCCTACCAATCTAAGATCCTCCATAAAGTTTTAAAATATTATCCTAATCAACATTAATTTTAAAAATATTATCATAATAAGATTTTCATATACATAAAATTAATCTAAATAAACATTAATTTTTTATAAAAATATTATCATAGTATAAATTCTCCCGAATCCTATCTTTTATAAAGTTATAAATAACTAGAGGAAAAAAAAAGAAATAGAAGATTTCATATCAAAAAAATTTATCAAAAATAATTTTACGAAATAATTAAATTCATATGTTACAAAAAAGAACATAATACACACAATATATATATATATAGAGAGAGAGAGACTGTTTAATTGATAAATACTGGATACAACTTTAATATTATGCGTTCATATTTTGAATTTTGTTTAGAAAATGGAATAATTTTAAGCTAGTTTAGAGTTTTAGGGGAAAAAAACACTGAAAAATTTAATTTGGAGTTTATTGAATATATGGATGGTCTAGTGCACAAAGCTGCCGCGTTGTGGGGTGTAGGAGGGTCTGTATGCAATCTTATCCCCCTGTTTCCAGAGAGATGGCTTCCAACGGGATGAACCCCTGACCTACAAATTGCAATTGAGGTGTGCATGACCCTAACTTATAGAAATTCAAGTTGGTACTTTAAATACCCACCAATATCAATTTTTGGAGAGGCGGAACATGGAACAATTATGATGATCAGATGCCATGAAAATATCAAGCCATCTCCATGTTGGAGTTTATTGAATATATTTATTATTTTCATTTCTATTAACAAAACTGTGTTATTAAACATGTGTTTTGTTTTTGTTCAAAGGGAAAAAAAACTGAAAACACAAAAACAAAGTAATAAACTGTGTATGTGAACACAAAAAGGGAAAGGTGACCTAGCGGACCCTATGTGTGAGCATCACCTTCGTCCAGTATTTTGTCTCATGAGAACCTTTTTTCTTTTTTTTTATAAATATAATCTCTTATGATAACCTTTTTATAACTTTCTCCTGCTATGTTAGAACGAGTCTCGTTTCTCTCTTTGTTGGGTGGGTTCTAGGAAGTGTGGACCACCAAATGGGTGCTGCACCCATATCAAACTCACTGTAGTCTCAAATTCGCTTCGGACATGCTTGGATACGATTCCGGCATGTCACATGGCGAGTCCAAAATGCCATCTAATTATTTAAATTCTGGACATGCGATAGGTTGACAGAATGGGATCATGAGTCAGTCTTTTCATTCTTAGTCATGTTTTGGTGAACAATTAATATTTGTTAGTACTTTTTTGGTGCACGACATGTTGCGTCTTTTGATATTGGTACTTATTAGTTAAGTTTAGTAGATTATGATGTATGAAGTTGCTCAGTTGCTATTTTGTTAAGAACTCCAGAATCAATGCTATGTATCCTTTAGTTCATCATTAGTATTTACCTATTCCATATTTTTGGTGATTCTCTCTGATATATAACTCATTAAATTTATTCTTAAGCACAAAAAGCCGAATTCTACCCTAACCTCTGGCATTTTTTGAAAGTTGTTTAATCTTTTATTTCTTTTTTGCTCCTTTTTCTTATCTCCTTTTTGGGGATCTAGTTGTTTACTCTTGGTATTCATGTTTGCTATGGTTTCATCTCTCTTTCATCTTATTTTTATTTTGGGTTTAATTTTTCACAATATATTGGAGTGAGTTCAATGAAAGTCTGTCAGACAGCTCTGTTTTGTTTTCCTTGTTCTATGGCATAAAGCATGTCTGAATTGGTTATAAGAGAATTTTTGTCATCAATAAACTTTCCTTTGGAAGGGATTGTTGCTGACTTCAGTATATTATGTTAGCATCCGTGCTGGAGGTGTTGGTGTGAATCTTCAAGCAGCTGATACTGTGATCATCTTCGATACGGACTGGAATCCACAGGTAATTTTGATTCGTCAAGCATTTGGAATTGTCAATCGATCTGTATTTTATTTTATTTTGTCTCATATAATCTTTCATTGTTTTTTAGGTTGATCTTCAAGCACAAGCCAGGGCTCATAGGATTGGGCAGAAGAAAGATGTTCTTGTTCTTCGATTAGAAACTGTAAGCCTCGACATATTAGTTGGTTTTGTTAAAGTTGGTCTAAATCTGGGAAAGGTGGACAATTGCATCTTATGTAGTAGATATTGGGAATGTCCCCTATAATTTTGAAGGAAGATTGTTTTTTTCCCCCTATTATTATTATATTCCTGATTTTTCTTCTTGTGTGCTTTCTCCTTTTAGTTAATTTGTGCATTCGATCAAATGTTTATTCAACTTAGAGTTGGATTTTTCTAATACTTCTTTTTCTCTTTGTCGCTTTCTGGAGATTCAAGCTTATTTTTACTAGCATAATAATAAAAAAAGTTGTAGACTCCATTGTTAGGAATATAAAATCTATACATTATCTCTGTTCCGAAATTAGTAGTATTTGTTTAAGTGTTTAGTAATCGTTAAAATTTATTAGTCGCCTTCATATTTATTGAGCATTCGATTTTTACTTAGGGTTATTTTGAATTGATGTTCTCCCTAACAAGATGCATTACACGCATTTAAAAGGAACATCCGAGTTTTATGGACGGATTGTCATACCCACATGCTTTCCTAATTTCTTCCAGGTGCCTTTCTCATCAAAGTAAGATATTACGATGAACTTTGAAACATTTGTAAGATACATTTCGGTACAGCGTTGTATGAGAGTCAATGCATCAATTTCGGATTGTCCGTGCTTCGAAGATTGTGACAAAGAGCTCAGTTTAAGAAATTCAACATTTTGAGGAATTGACGTTTCCATACTTGTCTAAACAATTTAACTTCCCTCCTGCTGTCACTCAAATTAGTTCTGATATGGGATATCCACAGCTCAAGAAAACGAGGAATTAGAAGATTGACATTGATTAAATGGTTGAACACATTATTTATAGTGTATTTATGTTTTTCTAGTTTTTTTATGTATGGATCCAGGGTTGTGAATTGCATGGAATTACATAAATTATTCGTTATGATATTTGTATGTTTCTGCTTTCTACTCGAATTTTTGCTTTTAGTTTAGTTCACAGTTCTCTTTGATTGAATGTTGCTTTCTTGCTGTGAGATTATGAGTCTTTTGATTTTACTAAATTGCCCTGAATTTTTGGGAAATAAGGTCAAAACTGTGGAGGAACAAGTAAGAGCTTCAGCTGAACACAAACTTGGAGTTGCAAATCAGAGCATTACTGCAGGATTCTTTGATAACAACACAAGGTATGCTGGAGTATTACAAAAAGCTATGTTTTTTAATATCTCTTCATTAGTTGCAAGAGTACTACTAGCTGCTGTCAAATGATTTCTGTTGATTGATCACAGTGCTGAAGATCGGAGAGAATACTTGGAATCCCTCTTGCGGGAGTGTAAGAAAGAGGAAGCGGCTCCTGTTTTAAATGATGAGGCTTTAAATGATATTATAGCACGCAGGTAGTCTTCATTTACTGTTATTCTGGTCTATCTGCGCATGACGTGAGTATTGACCATTGAGTTCATGGGCCTTTTAGAGACCAAAGCAAGTCATTACTCATTGTGGTTTTTTGTCTAAGCAAAGTGGTATGACGGCGATAATACTATAATTTGACATAATTGATCATGTAGAACTTTTAAGTGGATGATTGCAGCTTCGAATGTTATGTTGTTGGGTCAATCCTTATGTAAGTGAGAAACATTTTTCTTTTAGCTTGGGTTCTGTTTCAACATTGTTATTAATATGGAGTCAGCGTTATTAAAAACAGTTTAGGCGCTGGCCTCAGCATTCGGGTGAGGTGAGCTAGGCCAAGGCGCCTCTATGGGTTCTGATGAGTGGCATTGCTCAGGCGCTTCCTAGGTAAGTGCCTTGAGCTATAGCACTAGCGATTAAGGCGCCAAGGCAAGCGCCTCCTTCATATGATGCAATTTTTTCTCTCATTGTGGTATATGTCGTTTTTATGATGCATCATGGGATCATCATCTGTTTCTACTACTCACCAAGGAAGGTATAACTTGTATATAAACTATAAAAAGGCCAAATATAATATATCAAATAGCTATCACCAATTCCCCAAGCCCTATAACCAAAGCCTATACATCCAAATACACAAGAAAAAATAAAGAATTTTAAGAGATTATGCAATTTCCGTAAAAAATAATTAGTGTCTTGCTTTACTCGGGCAAGCACCTTTGCTGGCATTTAACGTCTCATGTGATTATGAATCTTGGTGCCTTAAGGGCGCCTAGTGCTTTTAACAACACTATATTGGGTACCGACAAAGTAACAGTCCACTGTTGTTTTGCGCCTTGTGATATCATTTCTGTGGGAAAATTCTGTTGAATTTGCTGAACCTTTTCTACTCATATGTAACATGCTTGATTTTGGTTGAGTTGAATATACACATGATTCATCTATGTTTCAATTTACAGCGAGTCCGAGATCGATGTATTTGAAACAATTGATAGAGAACGGCTGGAAGAGGAGATGGTATGAATTTAAAGCATTAGTGAAGCCCTTTAAAAATTACGCGCCTTTTATTGATTGATGTTGAATTTGTGTCCGTCTTTGATCTTTTCTGTCCGCCTTTACCTTTGTTCTTTCACTGATTTATTTATTGAGGCTAATCTATTCTGCAGAAAGTATGGAAAAATATGTCGACAGGACAAATGAAAGGTATTTCTGAGCCTATACCTCCCATGCCTTCTCGGCTTCTTAAAGATGATGACCTGAAGACATTCTATGAGGCAATGAAGATATATGAAGTACCAAATGTTACGGTGGCCACTCCTGTGGGGGAAAAGCGTAAGAAAGGGAATCTTGGCGGCCTGGATACTCAACACTATGGAAGGGGCAAACGAGCTAGAGAGGTTTACTGCTTTATAAATCAGATATATAGTTTTGCATGTTGCATATTCATTTTTATATTAATCATTAGTCTGAAGATCGCATTTTACTTCAACCCATGTTTGATATTTGTTTTATGTGAGATTTCTTTCCTTTCTAGGTACGATCTTACGAAGAACAGTGGTCAGAAGAGGAGTTTGAGAAGCTTTGTCAAGCCGAATCACCCGATTCCCCCAAAGTAAAGAGGGAAATTGTTGAAAACAACACTCCAACTCTTGCGAGTGAACCTGTCAGTGTTACAAAACCTGTCAAAACAGAAATGGAACTGCCAGCACCCGCAATAGTGTCGCCACAGTCTTCTATTGTGGAAACAACAGAGCAAAGAAAAGAAGTGACACCGTCTAAACGGGGCCGTGGAAGGCCGAAAAGAATAACCACAGAAATGCCCCCTTCTCCAGTTGTTCTTGCAGCAGCTCCCGAAGCTAAGAAATCTGATCTGGTCTCCCAGTTAGGGGCAGCTTCCGTCTCTCCTGCAGCACCTGGTTCTTGTTCAGATTCTTTGCCTAGTGGTTCCATAACATCTGTTTCCGAAAACATTCCACGAGTTGTATTAAATGATCCTAGCTCTGGATCAACCACACTTTCTCCCCAGTCGGTTCCAGTTGGTGCTCAACCCGCTCTTGGATGTTCCCCTTCTATGAGAATGCAAGCTAGGGGTCAAACTCGGAAAACACGAGGTGGAGCGGAAGCACCCATTCGTAGAGGAAGAAAGCAGACTCCATTGCCAGCTGCTTCTGTTCCTCCAACGGATTATGCACAGGTAGAAGCTGCAAGGTTTGCACCTGCATCTGTCCCTGCTCATGTGTTTACAGCTCCTTCTGGAACTGAGAAAGTAGACCTGATATCGCAAGGAGAAACAGCTGTCTTCCCAGCACCAGCCTCTTCTCTTGATACTGCATTCGTATCTCCTGTCGTGAAGGATGAAGATGACCATAAAAATCCGGTTTCTCCTGCTGTTCCAGTTGTTCAAGCACCTCCTGAAATTGACAGTGTGGAATTAGGCTCTGAGGTTCCACCAGTTTCTGGCAATCCTGTTGGCAAAGATTGTAATTCTGTTTCTGCTGCTCCAATTGGAACAAATACCAGCGGAAAGATGATTCAGTTTGGGATAGGGTTCGTACCACCTACTGTGTCATCCCCACCTTCCACTTCTGATCCTTTTGGCTCACAATCCATTTCTCGTGATATTCCTGTTACCCATCAACCTAGAGGTCGGGGAAGAGGACGAGGAAGAGGACGAGGTCGTAAGCCTCAAAGTGGAGAAGGAGCACCCCGAGGCAGAGGAAGAGGACAAGGTTTGATTTTGTTCTATATTTGGTGCTTTTACAGGATTTAGAATTTTGGATCATGAGGTTACTAAAACTAGTGTTAAAATAATATTTTGTAGGATGAAATATGATGCGGAAACTTATATCTTGTTATGCATTTAGAGGATTTATTTATTAGATTATTTCATTGCTTGTTAAGAACAAGGCTTTATGAAAGCATGAGCATGTTTATATTTATATCGATCACTTGCAAATTCAAAATGGTTGCTCTTGGTAACGCATTACCTTTATCCATGCCCATCTATATATTTGCAATCCTGTATTATATGTTCCACTTTCTGGCTATTGGCAGCCTCATCTTTCACCTCACTGTTCTTACATTTTACCATTAAAAAATAATCATTAAAAACACCACCATTAATCTGTGATAGGGGGAATTTCGAGATATGCTTTGAAATTTTTGCCATTCTTGCTATTTCCAAAGGTGCTGATTGTTTACCCGTAAAGGAAAATCCGTGTTCATACCGCAAGGGTTTCTACTCTTGCTGAGGGAATTTGTGTATGAACCTCTCAAGCCAAATTTTGTTACTGTACCTGAAAACAGGCTGTTTATTGACCATGCATTCAAATGTTGATTTCACATTTCGAGCAGTTCTGTACCTTTATCTTTCCCAAAAAAAATAAAAAATAAAATAAATAATAATAAACAAAGAAATATTTTGTTCTGCTTCAAGGTTACCTTCTGAGTCGTCGTTCTGGTTTTAATTTTCTCTTGTATAATTTATTGAAAATTTAGATCGACTTCCAACTTCTAATAGGCATCACAACTTTCTGTAGATGCTCTGTGTAGTCAAGGTTCAAATACTAGTGAAGCTTTGCAGTCCATTGCACTGGTATCACCAGGGAGAAGTTCAATGGCGACCAGAAGAGCTAGACAGATTCAAGCAGTGGAACTAACGAGTGTTGTGCATGTGCTGGCTCCTGAAGTAGCAACTGCTAATATTTTATCCTCAGACAAGGTCGAATCTCAAAAACCGGGAACAGATGTACAAGAAATCATTGCCATGCCTTCCGAAAAGATTGAGTCTCAAAAATCAGAAAGAGGTGAACAACCAAGAGAAATGAGAATGCCATCCTTAGAAAAGATTGACTCCCAAATATCAGATAAGGATGTACAAACACAAGAGATGAAGGCATCGTCAAACAAAACTGAGTCACAGAAACTGGAAACTGGTACTCAAGAACTAAAGATGGGTACCATATCCTCAGATAAGACTGTCTCTGAAAAACCGGAAACAGACAAGCAAGCACAAGAGATGAATGTCATGTCCTCAGAGGAGGATCCTCAAAAGATTGAAACTGATGAACAATCACCAGAGATGAGAGATCTGGTTCAAAAGCAAAACATGATTTCTGATTCTGAAGAGGTAGATACTGAGGTTTTACGGGAGAGGGAGAACTTTACTTCAGATATTTCTCATGTAACCCTTGTAGATGACGTGGCTTGTGTGAAACCGTATCCGTCTGATGTTTCACATTTTAAAAACGAAGCTGTTGCTTCAAACTTTTTAACGAACTTGTGTGAGGGCCAACTAGAGAAGGAAACTTCCGAAGAACTGGTGATGGAAAAACTTCCAGTTCAAGATGATGTGCCTCGTCTGAAACATCTTCCTTCTAATACTCCGGGTTTGAAGCATGAAGCCTCAATTGCAGATGATAAAATGTTAATGTGTGAGGGCCAATCAGACGATGTTCCTCGTGTTAAGCCGCCTCCTTCAGATGCTTCAGGTGAGAACCCTGGCTTTAATTTACTCTATTTTTATTTTCTAGTATTTTATTTTATTTTGTCATTAGATTTTTTCATAATCAATTTCCTAGTTTGTTAGGGAATGAATCTGTTTTGGTAGGATTTGATTCGTTTGATATGATGTGATTTGTAGTTTTTTTTATTTGTATGTTAGCTTTTAGGTTTCTTTTAGAATACATTACGGTTGGATTTTATGGAGCAGACTTTGATTGAATGAGTAAAGGCGTCTCCTTCATCTCTATTTTCTTTTTGTCTGAAAGATATTTTATCAAAGAGAATAGGAAAAGCATAGTAAAACTTAGTCCAGTACTAGCTGCTGCTTCTACTTTTCTACAGTGTTATTCTTAATCTTTCATTGTACCGTTTCCCAAGGTTTCAAAAATGAAACCTCTATATCATGCCTATCTTAGTACTTGCAGTACTGTATTAGCAGCCACATTTTCCTTATTGCTATTACTACATTTTACCATTAAAAATGACCGTTTATAGCACCACAATTAATCTTAGATAGATGACATTTCTAGATGTGCATTGGAATTTTCCATGCTTGGTAATTCATGAAGGTTTGTCAAGGAAAGAAACTTTGTTCATACCGCAAAGGTTTTACTCTTGCCTAGTGAATTCTTGTTTGCTTCTGTTTAACCAAGTTTTGTTACTATACCTGAAAATAGATTGTTTATTGAGAATGCATGTGAATGTTGATTTCATATTATTAGCAGCTTTTCATCATTAGCTTTTCTGTTTTTTCTTTTTCCCCCGTAGCAATTGTTTTGCTTCTAGATTACCTTTGAGAAGTTTTTTTTTTTTTTGGCTTTGATTTTCATTTGTATCATTTAATGGAAATTTATATTGAATTACCATATCTGATTGGCTTTACAACACCCAGCAGATGCTCTGTCTGGTCAAGATTCAAAACCTGGTGAAGTGTTGCAGGCTAATACACTGGGATCACCAGGGAAAAGCGCTATTGCTACCACAAGCCCAAGACAAGCTCAAGCTGCAGAACCGTTAAATGTTGTACAGGTACTGACTTCTGAAGCTGCCAATGTTTCAGCCATCGACAAGGTTGAGTCTCCAAAACTGGAAACAGATGCTCAAGAGATCAGTGTCATACCTTCAGGAAACATTGACTCTGAGAAGCCTGAAATAGATGCACAACCACGAGAGATGAGTGGCATATCCTCAAACAATATTGATTCTCAAGAACTGGAAATAGATAACCAAGCACAAGATATGAGTGCTGTATCTTCAGAGGATGCTCAAAAGATGGAAATCGATGCACAAGCACCAGAGAGGAGAGATGTGGTTCGAAAGCCAAACACTTCAGAGACCGAAGCAGTTGACTCTAAAGTTTTACCGGAGAAGAAAACCTTTCAAGCACTACAATCAGCATCTGCAGTACTTCTTTCCCAAGTGGAAAAAACTGGTGAGAATAATGCTTTGGAACCTGAGGGGTGTGAAGAAGAGATCATGCTCAACTCTGGTTCCGTTGATAACGTGGATGATTCAAAAGATCTAATTGAGGAAAAATCAGTAGTGAAGACCAACTTGGAGACGGAATTGGCAGTTCCTTGCAACCTTGATTCATTGGATTGTGTGGGTAGTGAGAAACCTCCTCCAGATGCTTCTGTTATGAATTCAGAAACCTCAGTTACAGTTGTTCTAGCAGGCAAGTCTGAGGATCAATCTAATAATGAATATTCAGAAGGGCAGAAAAGAAGTCCAGGTCATGTAGACAATGTGGTGGGCCCAGATGTAGTATTGGAGACAAAAATGGAATGTACTTCAGATGTCCCTCTTGTAACCCCTGTAAATGACGTGACTTGTACAAAACCACAATTTTCTGATGTTTCACATTTGAAAAATGAAGCTGCAACTGTAAACCTTGAAAGGGACTCCTGTGAGGGCAAAGTAGAGAAAGAAAATTCCGACAAACTGCTGATGAAACGACTTCCAATAGATTTGCCCTGTGTGGAACTTCTTCCTTTTGATACTTCAAGGTTGAAGGATGAAGCCTTTGTTGCAGACGATAAAATGGACACAAGTGAGGGCCAGTCAAAGGAAATTTCAGAAGCAAGGCTCCCACAACTCCCAGCCCAAGACGATATTACTCCTGTAGAACTTCCTCCTGATGCTCTAGGTGAGGACATTGGGACTTAATTAGATTATATTTTTTAGCTAGTATTTAATTTTATTTCATCATAAAATTTATTTCTTAATGAGTTTTTTTATCGGGGAATTTTTTCTTTTGGTAGGATTTAATTTGTATGGGACTTATTTTTATCATTAGCTGGTATGGAATTTTTCTACACAAGTGAAGTTGGATGCTTTATACATATGCATTTGATGCGGTCCCCACATGGGTGTAATTAACATTATGCAGATATGCCAACAATCCAAGCCCGATTGTGCCGGGTAGTGTTTACACTGTGGGTGGATGGATATTGCAAATCTTTGCAAGGATATAATTAGTTTTTTAGGTTTCCTTGGATTTGGTTAATGGTTATTCGTCAATTTTGATTGAATAAGAGTTGCAGTATGCCCCTTTTTCCAGACCCCTAGCTTTCGTAGCTGCTTCTCCCTTCTTTATTAATTTCTTTGGCAAACTTTTCTGTAGCTTTATTTTTACTCTTTCTTTGTAACACATCACCAGGTTTTGGAAGTGAAACGTCTATTTCACTTCCAGTTCAAAACGTGCCATGTGAGGAGCCCTCTTCCAATGCTCTGGATTTGGAAAATGAAACCTTGATTCCAGACGATATAATGGTTGCAGGTGATGGCCAATCGTCGAAGGAAATTTCAGAAGAAAAGGCGAAGGATCAACTTCAAGGTGATGCGTGTTTTGTGAAACCTGCTTCTGATACTTTGGGGTTAAAGAATGAAGTCTCGATTACAGAGTATAAAATGGACATGTGTGCTGGCCCACCGGATAAAGAAAAATTAGAAGAAAAGGTTATGGAACAACTTCCTGTTCAAGCTGATGTGCCTTGTCTGGAACCTCATTCTAATGCTGGACGTATGGAAAAGGAAACGATTTTAACATTGTCAGCATCTGAAATGGAAAAAGGTCTTGGCAAACCTGACAGTGACAAGATGCAGGAGTTAGAAGTTGATCAAGATATGGGAATCAAAATTTTGGAAGAGGAGGCTTGTGTTGTTCCTAACGATGCCGAGTCTTCTGAGAATGAGAAATCAGCTTTGCTGGATGCTGCTTCCAATGAAACCAAAGCGACTGGGGACCTTACAGTGGAGGAGGAAGTGAAAGAAACAAGTGACAAAGAAAAAGAAACAGAAGTTCAATGTTTAGAGGACTCGAAGAACCGAAGAAAGGAAAATATTTCCCGGTTGATTACCTCTGATCCTTTGGAAGATGTAGCAGCAGATCCTTCCAAGAACGTATAAAAAGTTCCTCTTGAGCTTGATCCCCAGATCATGAATGAGGAATCACTCACTTCAGATGTTGAGGCTGAAGGAGGAGCAAAGGTGTCTTATCTTGTGGAACAGAGTGAACCGTCAAAGCCTAGTGAGAACAATAATCTTTAAAGGTACTTATCTAGGCATTATTTAAAATTATTTGTTTTTATTACTGCAATATTTTGATTCCAGTTTGTGGCCCGTGACCTGCAGTCTAGCTAGTATACTGTTTTAATCACAACTTATTTTATCCTTGTGAGAGGTTCTTGTTTTTGCTATCTAGTATAGTTATATTTACTACCCATGTGGGGAGGTTTCTGGTCTTTTTGATAATATGCCTTGTGTGTGTCGGTGTTTAGAAACTTCGTAAGCAGAATTCATTCCATCAAATCCCTCAAACTATTCTGTAAATCCCCAGGGTTTTAAATATCGCCCGTTACATAACGATTTTGGTCGTCTCCGAAACCGTTGCGGGCTGTTACATTGGTGAGAATGAAATTCTCCGTTACGGTACCATATTAGCCATTGCGACCATTAGAAAAATTAATTAAAATTTGGAAAGATAATGTTATCTTGAGAATTTAACATGCAGAAAATTTATCAAGCAATATGAGAATGATTTATCAAATAATTCATAAGAGGCCAAAAAAACTTTTTTAGAATAGTAATCTTATGAAAGTGAGTGAATAACTAGAAGAAGTGTTTACAAGAGTTAAAAGCTCAAGTTCTTTTGCTACCTGAAGTAATGATGATGGTTATTAAACTCCATTGGAGGAAATGATGTAGAAGGTGTAGAAGGTGATCATGGTCATACAAGTATGAGGGATGATAATGAATTCCGTGAAAATTTCGGATTACAAGATATAAGTGATGATATTGCCATCATAGATCTCATACCATAACTCCTAAGAAAAACTTCCAAGCTTAATGGTGTTTACACACGAGATAAAAATAAGAAAGAGTAGCAAAATTTGAGATATTTTGATGAGTCATTAAAGAGATTTTCAAGTCAATGAATGTATAGTTTTGGAGAATATGGCTTTAGTGGGGGTGGATTTACTGAGCATGTATCCCACTTCTTCCAATTATTTTCCTTATGGTGATACTACACGTCATCCATTATTAGATTTTATGTGTAATGTTGGTTAGGATGACCTTATGCAACCGCAACTTCCATTTTCTCAACCAAGTCATTTCTCATAGAGGTAATAAGGTGAAACTGAAGGAGAATATTTCTCATATATATTTCCTACTACATGACAATGCACTGATAGTGAAAATCAAGAATGAAGTTATAATCCTCCACGCCATTCCTTTTAGATGTAGAATAAAATGGTTTACAATATGTATTTGAAGTTATTATTATTATTATTTGATTTAAATGATTGTTATCTATTTTAAATAAGTTTGTATTATATGAAGCATGATTTTTTATCTTTAATAACTCCAATATATAAAAATATATAAAGAAAAAAAATATTAAAGCATTAAAAATGAGTATTTTTTTTTTATAAATTATTAAGAAATTTTAACATGAAAGTCATAAAAGTATACGAAACTATTAAAAATATAATTCTATATTATAAATAATTTGTGATATTAAAGTTTAGATGAGTCGAGCGAAGTTAAAAAAAAATCACAGTTCCGGTTTCTGCAACCGTTACGCTACGGTTGTTACATTCTGAAACCGTTACATCACCACAATTACCGTTACAGCAGCCGCCACCGTTATTTAAAACCGTGATTTTAATCATAGGAATTGAGTAGGCACAAACGCACGACTCCAAAGTGGAACACTAGGCATTGTTGATATCATTAGCTCTTTTACAATTCTATTGATTTTGAGTGTAGTAGAAGTAAAAACCATTGCCAATGTCTATTGTTTTTTCGACAATTGAACCAGTTCCAAACCATCGTCAATGTCTCCAATTTTTGTGGAGGTTTTCCTGTACATGCCAATAGGTCGCTACACATGTTACAGAATTATTCAGGCATAATGTTAGCAATGGCAAATGTCGTTGTTAATGGTTCTGTTTGTTTGTAAATGAACAAAGAAATCCGTCATAAATTAAAGACGGCTTTTGTGTCCATTGCTAAGCTTGTTGTAAATTTGTGTTATCCTTATAGTGTTTGCTCTACTTTAGATAAATAACACTTTTCATTATTCAAAAGAGATGATACAGCAAGAATAAAGGAGTGAATGGGTGAGCATGAGGATGTTCTAATTTGTGAAAACCCTGATTACATATTGGATGATAGTAAGCTCAATCATTGATCACCTACAAGTAATCAACATTCATCTTTTTATATGAGCAACGAAAGAATCCAACTCGATATGAGAAACACCGCCTTCTTCCACCGCCTCTTGGACAGCCTTACACAAATCCTTCACTTTCATCCTCGTCTCTTCCCCTTCTTTCGATGCCATTAAACGTTTAACAACTTGAGTAATAGTCGCTGCAGTAACTAACTCGTCCCTATTTTCCCACTTTATAACGGCCAAACCAACCTTCAAAATGTCAGTTATTAAAAAGGCATTATATGGTTGGTCTGAATGCATAGGCCAAGTGGCCATGGGCACTCCCGTCGTTATACCGTCCAGGCACGAATTCCATCCACAGTGATTCATAAACCCACCCACAGACGGGTGCCTCAAAATTTCTAGCTGCGGTGCCCAATCTCTAATGACCATTCCAACTTCTTTTGTCCGTTCTTCGTACCCATTAGGCAACTCAACCCTTTTAACTTCTTCAAATATGTTGCCTTTATCCGCATCTCTTAGTACCCACACGAACTTTTGTGCACTTTCTTCCAACCCTAAGGCGATCTCATATATTTGCTCGTTTGTGAGTGAAACAGTGGTTCCGAAAGATATATAAATGACAGAGTTTGGTGCCTGCTTATCAAGCCAATCGAAACACACATGTCTGCAATTCGATTTCCTAGTCTGTGATAATGACCACATATTCAGCGGACCAATCGCCCATATTGGTCTATTCGCATTTCTCTCTTCTTCTTTTTGTAAGTCAATATAAGTACCTTCGATTGTTCTGCTAGAGTTTACGATAATTCCAGTGCATGATTTCAAACTAGTAGTTTGAAGAAATACAAATTTTTGGAACTCAGGGCTGTAACACCCCTCCCGAGATGGCAATCCTTTGGGCAGATTCTCTCTTTCCGAAGGGTTGGGGCTCCCTTGTTTACCTCTCCAATAGGAAGTGAAAGTGGAAATGGGGTTAAAAACGTAAGATTCGACACGAGGCATGGTAGCAATATCTTGAACCACATAAGACATGAGTATATCATGAATCACGACTACTCGTTTGGCAGTGGAGGCTATTTTGTTGAAGAGTTGTACGAAGGGCTCGCGGAGATGAAGCGAGGAGTCTACGGAAGGTTGGAGGTGGCTGGGGAACTTGATAGCTGAATTAGGGTTCGGAGGAGGAGATGGGAAAGGAGGGATAGACAATTCATGGAAATTGATTTGGGAATTTTCAAGTTTTGTAATAGAGTTGAACCTTATTTTAGCTTGGTTGATATGAGTGGTGGAACAAGCATAGTGAATAGGGATGTTGTAAGAGGATATTAGGCAAGAAAGGTGTAGAAGTTGATTTAGGTGGCTATAACATGGGAAAGGGGCCATAATTACAATCACCTCACTTGTTTGATTTTGGTTCCTCATTGCCATTGGAATGATTAAATTCCTAGAGGGATCCTAATCTCTTGTTTTTTCGATACAAAGTGGAGAAACAATAATAAGGTTTTATAGGAGAGAAAATAGAATAAGGGTCTACGCAGGGTAAACCAGCCTTTAAGCCTAAGACAACACTTTATAGATATAAAAATAAGATTTATAAATAAAAAATTTTAAAAATAATTTTATAATTATTTATATTAGATTTTATTCATACGATGAATATGTATTAAAACTCCTACATGGAATATGATCTATGACCGGACTAGGTCAAATTCTTTGCATTAACTGATAATGAAAACAAAATGTCAATTTAAGACTGTGTTACGTGATTCATAAATAAAAATAGGAGGGAGAAAGGTTGCCGGACAAGTATAATGGGCAGTCACTACTTGATGTATCTAGTTCATTTATTTTTAAATGTGTACTTAATATTAAAAAGATAAATCCCTTATAAAATTTAATTAAAAAAGTAATTTAATTTTAATTTTTTATGACAAGATTACATATAATGCCGCCGGCCAGCCCGCCTTTCATCCATGAAAATCTTTTCTTGACCAACATGTAGAGACGTGTTTACACGTTCAACTTTATAACAGCCCACCTTTCAACCTTCGATGTTGACATAACAGGACTATATCTAAGTTATTAAAATTTTTGTGTACAGGGAATGATCTTGTTATAATTTTTGCTCCTATTTTCATTTTTATTCTCACTTTCATTATTTTTAAAACTATAAATCCGAAACTCTCATATTCTCACTCCCATTTTCACTATGCGAATTCACGAATTAGCAGGGCCACTTTTCCTTGTTTATATGTTCACAGTCAAAAAGAAAAGTTGAGCCTTCTCGATGAACCATTTTAAAATTTGATCTTTCCCTGACCTAAGGTAATCATACGTAAGTGATATCACTATATTAAAAATATAAAAATATATTTTATTATTAAATATGAAAAATATTTTTTTAAATAATATTTATAAGTATATAGCATTGCTTGGTAAATATCGAAAAAAGTGTGCTTTTGAGAAAATATATCATTTGGTAAAATTTGTTTACTTGTAGCTTTTTCTAAAAATAACTATAATGCCCCTATTTACTATATGATTATTTTGACACGATTGGCCTTCTAGAAGATCAATTAGAGGGTTAATGTGTCCTAAGACTAATAATAATGGTATTACTATGAAACACAATTTCTGATCACAAAAATAGGATTTAATCTATACAATTATAAAATTACTTTCAAATTTTTTATTATTAAGTTCTATATATGTGACCCAAAAAAATTCTCACCCATACATTATTATTATTTAGTTAGATACCCACTTTCTTCAATTAGATACTTGCTGGTCCATAAAAAAAATAATTAGCAAATAAAAAGAAAATTACCTAATAGATTGTTTCTTTTATTTGTGATCTTATGAAAAATCAAGAAGAGAGCAGTACTAAACGGATTAAGAGCATCTCCAACCCTTATCAGCAAAATAGCTACTCAAAATATATTTAAATATTCAATTAACTACTTTAGCTAATAACTTTTTAAAATACATTCCAACCACGCTCTCTATTTTATCTAATTGTTTTAATTCACTCTCAATATTTGATAAGAGATAAGTTGGCTCTCTATATTTGATGAGAGAGAAGGAGCTTAGGCAAAATAGAGAGGGAGATATTGAACCGATTGGAGCACATATTTTTAGGTTTAGCTAACCAAAATAGCTAAAAGTACTATTTAGCTAACTGCATTGGAGATCCTCTAAGAGGCTGGGAGTTGGCGAAACAATTAACAGAAAGAGACAGAGCACCTTCTTCGTAGTTTGGAGAGAGAAACTGAGTAAGTAATTGTCATTTAGGGTTTGTGTCCTTTCTACAGTAGCAAAAAGTAGCAAAAGTAAACTTCTCACATAAAGGCATAAATATTTTTACTTCTCTAAGTATGCTTTTCAAATGCCCATCCAAACAATAAAATTTACCTTTTAAGTAAATAAGTCCAAAAGTTTACTTTTGATAGTATAGCAAAGAAGCCCTTATAAGGTGGTTGTAATATAGATAGTCATATTGTTATAAGTTGGCTATATAGTCTTCCATATCTCCAAAAACTTTTTCCTACCAATTTGTAATTATATTGCAGTTATGTATAAAAATTTTAGTGACAATTAATCATTGTTGATGAAAAAAAAAAAATTCTACCGTCAAACCGTATAAATTAACAACAATATCCTCATCAAGTATAAATTTTTACCATCTTCGAAGAATCGATCGAAACACCACTCTCAGAAACATAACCGAGAAAGCTAACTTCAATCAATCAAAATTCACACTTCAGAAACTTCGCATAAAATCTATGCTTTCGAAAAGTAGAAAGAAGCCCATTCAAATGCTGTCGGTGTGCCTCTTTAGCAGGCGAATAGATTAGGATATCGTCAATAAATACCATTACGAATCGATCAATGTATGGACGAAAAATCCTATTCATCAAGTTCATAAATGCTGCCAGAGGATTAGACAACCCGAACGGCATCACTAGAGACTCAAAGTATCCGTATCGAGTACGGAAAGCCATCTTCGGTATATCATCCTTCCTAACATGTAATTGATGATAATCAGAATGAAGATCAATATTTGAAAAGAATTTAGAACCCTGCAATTGATCGAATAAGTCATCGATTCTTGGTAATAGATACTTGTTCTTCACGATCACACGGTTCAACTTCCGATAGTCTATGCACATCCTCATAGTGCCATCATTCTTAGGAAAGAACAATGCTGGAGTGTCCCATGAAGAAGTGTTATCTTGAATAAAGCCCTTCAATTTAAGATCATCGATTTGAATCCTCAGTTCATCTAACTTAGCTGGAGCCAAGCGATACGGAGCAATAGCCACCAACTTCGTGCTTGAAATCGAATTGATAAAGAATTCAATTTCACTATCAGGAGGAAAACCATTCAAATCTTTGGGAAAAACATTTACAAATTCCTATACCACGGGGATTGACTCCAATCCCGAAACTGACACTTCAGAAATAGAAATATTAGCTAGCATACATGCTAGACTAGCTTGCATTTTGCGCGAATAAGGAGGAGAAACTTCATGCTCCCCCTGATAACAAATTCTAACTCCTATAGGCATTATCAACGATACTCTACGCTTCTCACAATCGATAATGGCATGAAAGTATGATAACCAATCAATATTGATAACAATGTCAAACCCCAACATCTCAAATACTATGAAGTCATACTCGAATATGTGATCTTCTATCACTAACTCGCACTTTCGACACACTTCACTAATATGGAAAATATTCTCCTCCGGAGTATCTACATATATCGGGGTATTCAACAATTCTACTGATAACTCTAACATGCGTGCAAAACATGTAGATATGAAAGAGCATGAAACACCCGTGTCAAATAATACGTGTGCCCAAGTAGCAAGGAAAGGAAGAATTACTTTCTCCACAGAAGGCTCTGTAACCTCTGGAACCTGCAACATAGCATAAATACAAGCCTGAGAATTCTGGCCCTATTAAAATCCCCCATAATGTCCATTACCTCCCCCACTAGAAGATCCCTCTCCCTACTAAGAAGAAGAAGATGGAGGTATATATAGCCTCCTTATTGCCACTTCAGGTGGAATAGAAAAAGTAACAACTCTTTGAGAACCTCTTGGAACTGAAAAACCCTCGGGATAACGGGACGACTTATGTCCCCTAATACTGCATCTCCTTCAAACTTCTGAAGGACACATAATCTGCATGTGTTCCTCTGAGCCACATATATGATAGATTGGAGGGCGGGAGCAATCTCAAGCCAAGTGACCCATCTAGCCACAAGTAAAATATTCCGACCACTAAACCGGTATGCTAGAAAGAGAAGAACGTGCAAACTGAGTATGCCCTCCACATGAAGGAGAAAAGAAAGCATCTCAGGGTCTCTTCCTATAAATTCCACCTTCAACATTCGAACTCGATCTTCTACCAACACTTCCACCACCTCCACGGCTACTCATAGTATGTCCCGAATCCTGATGGAATGGGAGCCAAAAAACTGACCTTGAGGCCTAGGAGGATGAACATTAAGAACCTGCTATCTCTCGAATAAATTTACCTTCACGTTCATAGCCGCACTTACGTAGTCCTTGTATGTCTTATGGAGCCCCAAAACCACGATGCCTTTAATAGCATACTGGAGTCCATCCTTGAACTTGCTCACATGTAGTTCTTCCATAAAGACAAGTTACGGTGTGTAACGAGAAAGACTCGTAAATAGTCTATGATATTATTGCACTATCATATCCTTCTGGACAAGGCCCGCAAATTCCTTTAGCTTCTTCTCCCGCAAAATAGAAAAAAAGAATTCATTCAGAAAGGAACTTCGAAATACCACCCACATGATATTTTCACAGCCATGTATCTCTTCATAACCCTTCCACCACTCACCCGCTTCCTTGCATAGAAAGAATAACATCACGACCATCCACAAGTCATCATCTACCATGTGGAGTGCATTTAAGATGTGCTTTACCCCAGTAAGCCAATGTTCCACCATGATCGGCTCCTCTTCCCCCATAAATGTAAGTGGATTGATCCCCTTAAAATTATTTGCGCTTCTGAGGCTCTTGTCTCGGTACTTGGAATACTCTATGTCCTTGTACTATGCGCTCATAGCATCCACTTGAAGTCCCCCAACTCCCGCTTGTGCTTATGGCGGAACACGAGGTCGAGTATTAAGAACATCTTCTTCGTATCCCTCCAAACTCACTTCGCTGCTCTCCTTCAACTTGGGAACACCCTTAGCTTCCTAGATCTCAACTTCTCTAGCCTGAATACTTCTCGCTTCCATTTCTTCCATATCACGGCCTCCAACAAAGCCACCTCGACTATCGGCCCCGCAGCCTCTACCACATCTACTATCGGCCCCGCGGCCTCTACCACCTCGACGTCTACTGCTTCTACCTCGTCTACGCGTTCTTCCTCTTGCCATGCCTCACTTCACTTCACTACATAAGCAATAACATAAAAGACATAAGTTTTTTTGTAAACAAATACCTTTACACTACACAAGCCTTTGGAAAAAGAAAACTTTGAAGCTTCTATAAATGCAACTCTTTATGTTTCAACTTAAACTCATGTACTAGCAAACATTACTTATGTGATACTTCTATATACTTCTTAACTTCTAGCAAGCAACTACAAGCAAACAAACAAGCCTACACTTTCAGCCCTTCTTACCCTCAAGTCACCAAGATTTCTCTAACCTGGTTAAGTTCTGATACCAACATGTGGCGCCTCGAAATCCCGTTCGACCTGGGGTTACAAGCCTTGATCCCTTTCTAAAGAAAAGGAAATGGAAAATATATAATTCTAGAGAAAGAAACTAAAAAAATGAGATTGTTTCTACTTCGTTTCTGTCACTTCTCTTTTTACAACACTACTTAAATTAGAGTACTCGTAATGGAAATCTACACTTAGCTTGCATACGGCCTTTATATTAAATCAAGGTACATATACTTAGCCTGCATATGACTTTTATATCAACGCATTAGTAAACGCTCTATTTGCAACTTCAATAAGGTACATGCTTCAACAAATATAATCTCGCAAAAACCCTATGAGATTATAAGAGTATATTATACTTTATTCTAGTCCGAACAAGCTCAAGAGATACAACAAAGTGTAATACAATATATATAACTTCTAATTACAATTTCAAATACTTCAAAGAATACAACTTTATAACCTTCAACTACATTACTTCTACGCCAATAATAATAACATGAATTAGGCTGCTACAAAATAAGATATAAAACCATATCTTCAAAAATATGTACTTCGACTTCGGGCCATCTCAAGGATGCCTCCCACTAGCCTCCGCTCTTACAATGAGGTTATGATACAATATAGGAAAGTAAAGTGCACGAGTTAGACTACTAAATAAAATGATATGTGCGATGCTATGTGGTGCTATGATATGTAAATATGCCATATATATATTTAGTTGTATGCAATGCAACTTCAATACAATACAACTCGACATGCCTTCAACTTCACTTCAAAACTTCAACTTCTAAAAAATTGGGACTAATGTCTAAACTTCTTTTCTTCAAACTTTAAGATTCTTTCGTGAACCCTTCATAAATTGTTCCCTTTGTGGAATGTTTATGGGCAAATCCCAGATTAAGTTTCCTAAGTTTTACGGTAGGGCATTGAGCCTTTTCTTTATTTTCTTCGTAAATATTCATAAAATTGTGATACTTATCCCGAAAAAAAATGAAAAATGACTCAATTTTTAATGAATACATAATGACTTCCTTCCAACATCACTTAGAGTTTGTTTGTAAGCAACTTTGCAGCAATAAAGCTAGTTTTCTTAATCAGATAAAAAGTTGAATGCATTTTACTAAAACTTCCATCTTATTCAGATTAAAGGATTTCTTTGGCTGTAATTTTTAAGAAAATAAGCTACATTTTTTCGATGATAAAAAAAATTAGATAAATCCAACTTATTCAGGAAAAAATACCAAATAAGTCTCGATTTAAAGTTGAATAGCCAAACACAATTCAACTTTTGAGAAGAAAAAAAAAATTTGAGTTTACAAGTTTTAACTAGACAAGTACCAATAACTAAAAAATAAAATAACATGGGGTGTAAAACCTCAGGGTAATCAAGCCCTCGTACAATAATCTTATACACTTTAATTCCCTAAGTTCCAGTAAAAAAGCCTTAAAATGAATCAGCATTGCTTAATTGGCCAACTGAACTTCTAAATTTGAGAAAGAGGGGAAATGTTGAAGTTTAGGCTCTCTTGAAATTAATTTTGATAGTGTTAAAATTCATAGCTTGAATATTTTCATAATTTAGGGCAATGTTTATACCAAGAAATAGCCTCCCGCAATAAAACAAATAGCCTAGCATATATAAACAAGCCTTCCCAGATTTCAGAATATGAGGGCTCTGCACAATGGGTTATTCATATATATATATATATATATATATATCAACATTGCCTAAATGGTTATGTGAATTTCTAAATTTTAGAAACAGATATAGAACCTTGGAAAGACTAGTAGCGGATTTTTCATGTATAATCTCTAATAGTAAAGTTTTTAGAAGATCCGAATCTCGAATAGCTTTGCGAGTGTTCTTCAACACACTCGTCACCCTCTTCATCTTCTTCGTCTCTCTCTAAACTCTGAATCAGAGCAATGGTCCTTGTCATCTTTCAATAAAACCACTATTTCTATTCAACACCTAGTTGTTTTTGTGTTAAACTTACATGGTCTTATAACAAATTATTGACACATACATAGGATTATGCGACACTCTTTTACAAACTGTCAGCACAATGTTGACACCTGTCACGTCCCGAGAATTTCACGCCATATTCCGAGCACGTGACTTCCACAAACATATGTAATGAAGGATAT
>MKEJ01082040.1:0-10704 GCA_001753735.1 Embelia ribes | reverse complement strand
GTTAAAACAACTTAAAACGCCATGTATAGTGTTCCCTTCCCATTGATTTGATATACGAGGCTATCAAGTTGCTATGTAAATTAGCTCTTTTTGATGTCACTAACAAATGAACCCATTACTCAATTTAAATGGATAAATGATTTATTTTAATATTTATATCAAATTTCACCCTTTCATGTAAACTAATTATACTAACGATAATTTTGTTTTATTTCAATTCAATATATAAATGTCCGATTTTCATTTTAGTTAGATCTTTCAATCATTTTATTAGAATTGTTCATGTATCGTGTGTGCGTTGCTCGCTAGTATATTTAGAGTATGCACATATTTTAGGCCTCATTTGATTAGTATTTCAATTTTTAGTTTTTAAAATATGACTGTTTGATATTTTTTCATAACTCAATTTTCTATATGCAAAAATCTTTTAGGTACCAACTTCTAAAAAAATAATTTTATGAAATTTTTTATTTTGCATAACAAAAACATGTTTGTAATTTTGAAATATAAAAATACATGTAATAGTATGTTGAAACACCATAAATCGTTGACGATCACTTCTAATTATTCAACTCACCTCAACCTCTCATTCTCTCCACAAAATTTCTCAATCAATTATTCTTTTTCTAATTCACTCATATGGATTATTTGAATAAGGAATCATACTTCATATAATATTTGTTTAGTGATATAATCTACGCTTTTAATACAAAAAATAACTAAAAATTTTAGGAACTTTTATAACATTTTAAATTAGAAATAAATAGATAAGAGTATAAGATAATTACTAAATAATAAGTAAAAAAATTTTAATAAAGAATCATACTTCATATAATATTTGTTTAGTGATATAATCTATGCTTTAATGCATAGATAAGAGCATAAGATAATTACTAATTAATGAGTAAAAGTTTTTGAATTTTGAATATAAAATAAATTACAATTATCATATACTATAATTTTAAAAAAGTATATTGTTGAGTTGGATTAAAGGTAAAAAAAAATTAAAAATAGAAGACAATTATTAATAATAAATGAGTAATTTTTTTAAATTTTAAATATTAAAATATATTAAAGTTATCATTTACTATAATTTTCAAGAAAAAAGTATTTTTTAGTTGAATTCAAGATAGAATAATTAAGTTAAAAATATAAATTAAGAATAGAAAATTAAAATATATTTTGTATAAAAAATATGATACATATTTACTTTTTACCTTAAATTTGAAAATTTTGAAAGATAGGAAAATGATTTTTCAGGATTACTTTTTTTGAAAAAACTCAATTTTTAAAAATTAAAATTTGAAAATTAGACAAATGTGTTTTTAATTTTTGAAAACAAAAAATGAAAGTGAGTAACATAGCCTTAATATCTCTCTTCCCCGGTGGGCATTTAAAACCCCCAAAGGCATTAAGTCCACTATTCCCAAGTTTGCTCCATCAAAAATTTCTTACTTTTTGTGTCATAAGCAATCGTTTCGTCTCCTCCGATCCCATCAATTTTTCTTTAACTTTTTTAGCAAAAAGCCCTAAGTATCTTTACCTCTCCATTGGGTCTGCCAAATGCATGTTAGGGCCATGTGATGAAGAAAATGCCAAAAAAGTTGAGCCGGTTGGGTCAACCATAAACCCGTACCGGGTGTAAGAACCCGGCCGTTCAACCGTTGGTTTTGGCGGTTCTGGAAAAAGAGACCGGTTCTTAATTCCAACTGAAGAACTCAACCGGGGTCCCGATTTAACTGGTTGAATCAGCCAATCCGTGCCGGATTTTAAAACACTGCTCCCCCTACTCGAGGGCCAGGGCCACAATGACTCTCCAGTCCTCTGACCCCCATTTGGTTCGCGGTGGCCACCATGTCATCATCGTCGGCATCCGCTCTTGCATACCATACCCTCATCCACTATAGCCCATCCTTCTCCTCCCTCTATCCCGCCCTTGCCATCAGCTCCTCCACCTCCCGGACCTGTGTAGCGTCTCCTCCACAGCAACCTTGCCTCTTAGATCCTTTACCGCTTCTCCATTGATGAACTGATTGCCCTCCTGGAAGACGGCCAATGCCAATTAAAAGTGAAATAGTTTTTTAGTCTTCTATTGTTCTAAATCTTTCTTCTTGTTATTCTTTTATTTTTTTTTCCTCTTGTTTCATTTTTGTTAGATGATTCAAACCTATTTGTATGATTTGAATTTGAATTCCTTGCTTAAATTGATGTTTTCACAAGTTCTGTTACTAATTTTGAGTACTTACTATAAATCAGTTTTTTTTTTTTTTTTGTGTCAGTTGGTATCATTTTGATGACTCACATGAAGGTGTTTTTTGAAAGCTTTCATAGTTCAAAGATGAAATGAGATGATTATTTCATTTTTGTATTGGGCATATGTTTTGTCATTTGAAACTTCTTTAATGGATAATTTGACGAATAAATGTGATGTATGACGTTGCTTGGCATGAGTACAATCAAATCTTCATTTCATTCTCAAATATCAATTACATACAAGAAACTAGTACAAAATTTATATCAACATCACAGTCTTTATAGAATTAAATGTATTAAGAGTGGTACACCATCTACTAGCACTAGCACAGCAAAAACCAATACTAAATGTCACTTCCTTTGAAACTAGTCCGACCAGAATATACGAACATTTAAGCGAACAATTTTTGCTAATTTGACTGCTTCCATGCATAGAGTTTTTACTCAATAGTTGGATCTTACTTCAACAATCATCCGCCCCAATATTCATATCAGAACCATCCCCATTATCTGCCATGATTGCAAAAGTACCGTAACAAATACAAGTAGAAATCTTGATGCATTTTTAAATGAACAACACACTCTTATAAATGATACCATAAACATAGACGACATCATAAACACCAAGTGAAAACTAAACATCAACATATCGTCCAAACACATGAAAGCTAAGTAACAAGTCCAAACACATAAACAACTACCGCCAAACAAACTTAATTGTCCAACTAAAACAACAAACAATGGTCAACAAACATAAATACAACATAAAGAATATGTCCAAAAACACGATTAGCATAAACAAATATAAAACAAGAGTAAAATATAAAAAGTGACAACAAGGGCTTGAAGTCTTCATTTTCAATAACGCTTGTGACAAGCTTCTGAAATTGCTACTCGAGGCTCGGAGAAGGTTCCATTTCCAATGAGATTGGCCATGATTCTGTTTGCAGCTTCAGTGAAATGAATCCCATCCCAACTAAGGTACTTCGACGGGTCATCACACACGTATGTATTATCAAAGCCACAAAATAACTCTTCAGTGCCACAACAAAACTTAAGCTTCAGCCCATTATCAAAACCTGCAAAATCGTCACACCCATATTAGATTACTTATTAAACTTTCTATTTTTACTACTCGCATTTTTTTATAAATCTGAACAGGAAACACTTGGGTCAAATCAAATACAACCACTTCTATAGTAAAAATTTAGAAACTGAATTTAGAAATTCAATTAGATATTCAGTAAGATACCTTTAATATTATTGGTTATGAGGTAGTTTTTGGCTGCATATATATCCACAAGCGTTATAACTGCACTTGGGTATAGTCTTCTTAGCTCATCGATGCTTTGCTGTAGTTGAAAGTTGAATGCTTGGGATCTTATGTTGAACTCCACTATACATCTGTACTTGTCACGGGTGCATATCGTTGAATTTGTCCCGCATTCATGAGTATCATTGGCTCTCGGCAAGCAACCGTATGGGCACGTGTTGTGTACCCATAAATATTTCGCTCCATCCTTGAGTAGTCTCTTCGAATCAATCCAGGATAAAACAACACAAAATATAAGCTGATATATTTTCAACAAAACTCATGTTAAAGTTGATGCTATTGCTAAACTTTGCACGTAAACGCCATTTAGACGATTAAAATATGCAACAACCGATGACAAAATTTACATATTTTAATTTAAAATTAATCTATTGCTCATCTTTTATGATTTATAATTAAAGCAAATTCACCTTTACTGAATTAGTGAAGTAGTTCAAGATAGTAGAGATATGATTTCCACCGAAATTTAATCTTACTTCGTTTTGACCGATGTCAATAATATAAAGACCCTCAAAAAAAGCCTCTAGCTTCAGTTAATGTGCATGGATTATCATTCTTTGCCTATAATAGAGACATCCATATATTATCATTCATGAATAAAATTGAGAATTATAAAGCTAAACCAGAAGTCAAAGAAATATGCCAGAAAGAGCCAGAGACTTGAAGTCAAGGAATTGAGATATTTGTAAGTCCAATGGGAAACTTGGTCCAGGATTTATTGTCTTACCTGCACAAACAAAATTGGCTCCGTACTTGAAACTCATTCCATTTTTATCCAAGCTCGCATTCAGGTATGGTAGTCAAAGACTCTCGATTGCAAAACACAACCCAAAAGAAATTATAAGAAGAAAAAATGTCACTTATTAGCCTATAATAACAGAAACAATCTAAGCATATAGTTATTTCTATAAGATGGATAGAAATAATTTACCTAAAAAGTCTATTCAAACGCCCATCACACACCTTCTTGAACACTTTTCCTACGGTTATGCCGTTTGGCCAATGTATGTTGTGGAAGAAGGCACCGCACGCTCCTGTGTTTGTGTTGGAATCATCAAAACCAAAAAGAGCCGGGAACTTGGAGTTCCTACTGATACTGGTGTTTCCAATAGAAAATGCGAAGAGTGAGACTATGAGCACACAAGTGCTCAACCTGAAACCCATGATGGTTGCAACAATACAAGCCATGGACTTTTTTTTCCTTCTATCACTTACAAAGAACATATATGTTATATAAAAGAAGAAAGACTGGGAAACATTGCATACTGTTGACAAAAAGTTAACAACAAACAGAAAAATAATTGAATTTTTACAGGTTTTATGCTTAAGACCTATTTATGACCTCAGATTTAAGCTTGATCATGGTTAATATATTAGATACATAACCAGATGAGAAAGGCATTGTTTAGCTAAACAATAAAATCAACAAGAGAGACCACAAAACTTCTAATAGAACTGTAAATGACTTAATTCGAACTTTTTAAAACAACTTACCAAAAATTGAGATCTATGAGTAATGTCGCTAGTAACTATCATTTTAACGCTCTCTCTCTCACACACACACACACACACATACACAATACTATTGTTGTCTCTCTCACTCTATCTGAGTGGGACTGAGACAAAGGTATATCAATAGCTAATTGCAAAAATGACCTTATAGCTTTAATGAAAGATCTATTTAATCTAAAATATTATGCCCTTGCCTCACGCAGTCCATGTCACTGATGGTAAAGAATATAGTATAATGCCCTAGTAGCTAATTCCTGGATCTTGATACAAAATTCAAAGTGTTTTTGGGGGATTTTAAACATGTAAACAAATATACATGCAAATGCAACAATTAACGATAAAACCAGAATTGGAATTAATTGGAGTTTACAAGATGAAAAATCTCAATGATAGATGCATGCAAATGTTATACTAGAGTTTCCAAAATGAACAATCTCAAAGTTCAACAAACCTATAGATATGGCTGCTGATTGTACGTGAAGATTTGGTTGTGTTGTATGATATCTAACTCACTCCCTTGCGGCTTAATCACTTTGTGTTTATTGGGGTGGAGTACAATTTTATTATTATTATTTTTTTATAATCTCAATTTGAATTTTGTTCAAATAATATTTTCATTGCATGGACGGTGCAGGGCTTCTTATAATTATTATAATAGACAATGTGCATATGTGGTGATACTAAATGCATGTAAGATATATAGAATTAAATCTATAGTAGGAGCATGAGCAATAGGATAAATTTACCCCAAAAAGACAACATAACCTAAATCCTCTCCTTATATTAATCAGGAGATATCATTTTCATAATTATATTCCCCAATTAAAGAAAAATCTGAGTAAAAATATTCATTTAAAGATGTGAGTCAAATAAGTATAGTTATATTTAAGACAAAAGCATATCAAAGCTATAAATAATAAACCTGAAACTGGACCAAAAACTGGAAGAAGAAAAAAAAAGGGCAATTAATTAGAAAAGGAAAATACATGCCTTAGGTGTTGATTCACGTAAAAAAAAATGAAAGAATCAACTTGAAAAAAGATTGATATTTGGATGTGGAAGTGTGACATTCAAAGAGAGAAAAGTTGAAGGTGATCTAAAAAAAGTTGGTTTGAAGTCACATGTGATGTTGCATTGTTTAGAGCACATATAAAGTTTGTAGACACATCCAATATTGCACGAGTGCTTTAACAATCAGCTAAAGTTCAATTTAATCCAATATATTTTAAATTTTTAAGTTGAATAATGATATACATACAAATTAGTCATATCGAAAATTTGTACAAACTAGTTTGTGTGGCTAATAATTAATCACATCTCCTTATACTCTCCCTCTTCCTATTAAATGGGGTGCTAATTGTTAGCCACAAAACTAGTTTGTACAAATTTTTAATACAACTAATTTATATATATAATCATCACTCTTTTAAATTTTCTCCGAAGGCATTCACATGAGTTGATGAAGTCAATTAGTTATTCTTCTCGCTTACCTCCATAAATGAAAATTTATGTTGGTTAAGGGAATGAGAAAATGAGATGAAGTGTTTTATGTAGAATACGAATGGTTTTAAATGGTGTCAAAAAAAAGTAATCTCGACATGGTACATATATTATCGTATTCAATATTTTCCTTTTTATTATAAATTCTCCTATAATTATCTTACCACATACCCATAATGAACAATCATTCTTACTCATAAGACATTTGTTTGAGAAGTAAACTTATATATTTTTGTATTGTTGATTATGAAGTGAAGAATGGCTAGAGGAAGAACTCATGGATGAGGAAGAAGTAGTGGACAAAGTCGTGATCGAGGTTGTGGAATTGGTACTCGTAGAGGTCATTTGCGGGTTGCGGTGTTGAGGAAGTAAAGGTGAGACATACTCGGGCTCGATAAGCCGAGATCCAGGAAGCCAATGACATTCCCGACTTGGAAGAGAGTAGTAAAGTAAGATTAGAGGGATACGAGGAAGGGGTTCCTAATACCAAACTTTGTGCTCTACCACAAGCTTAGGCGGGAGCCAGGGAGCTCAAGTAGACGCTACGGGCATAATGAGGGCTATGTAAGAAGTCATGCATAACTTGGTGTATGCGATAAGGGTAGGAAGTATACTTAGTGCCGAGACGAGGGCCTCGGAAACTCAAATGAGTTTTAGGCGAATGAATCTACCTATGTTTATGAGGAAAGAAAAAGCCAATCATTGCAGAGTATTAGCTTACGAAGGTGGGACGTATCTTTAACATACTCCATATGGTCAATGATAACTTGCAAATAGTGGTGGCGCCTTTCTTTCTTGGCGGAGAAACGGGCAAGTGGTGGAAAGGCTATAAAGAGATACATAGCCGCAGGAATATTACATAAGCAGTATTCCGAAGTTCATTTTTAAAAGAGTTTTTTTCCGTAACCCTGCAAGAGAGAAAGCAGAAAGAGTTTGTAGACCTTCTCCAGAAGAATATGACAATGCCACAATATCAGAGGCTACTTACGATTCTTTCACGTTCCGCACCAGAATTTGTCTCTACATAGTAGCTATGTGTGAGCAAGTTTGAGGATGGACTCTGGCATGCTATTAAGAACATTGTTGTTTTTGGGCTCCATAAGACTTACGAAGATTGGGTAAGTGTAGCGATAAAAGTGGAGGCGAGTTTGCACGAAAGGCAACAAATTCTTGATGTTCGTCCTCCTAGGCCTCCGAACCAATTTTCTGGGTCCCGTTCCGTTCAGGATTCAAGAGTTGTCATAAGTAGCTATGGTGGTGGTAGAGGAAGTGATAGTGTTGGTGCGGATGTTGGTTCTAGCATTGGTGGTGGTGGTGGTGATAGGAAAAGATCTCGCGATATATTTTCTTCTCTTTCTCATGGTGGGCATCCTCAACCTGCCCAATCTTCTATATCTGGCTCGTCATTTCATGGGTCGATGTGCTTTACGTGTGGTCAGTAAGGCCATCTACCCCGAGATTGTTCTTTATCCACTTGTGTGTCATTTATGTGGCGCCCAGGGGTATATGCATACACTATATCCTTCGGCAGTATGTAGACGGTGTGGGGTTCAAGGGCATATGTAGGCCGATGTCCTAGGGTTTTGTAGTCCCGGGCAGTTATAGAAGAGCTATTTTTTCTTTTGTTCCGATTGAGATAGCAATAGGAGGCCGTATGTACTTCCATCTGTTTCTTTTTGTCAGGGAGAGGTATCTTCTGTGGGGGTGGCAATGGTTATCGCAGGGGATTTAAGAAGGGCCAGACTTCTCAAGCTCATGCTTATGCTATGCTAAAGGCTCCAGATGTTTTCGAACCATCTGTAGTGAGAGGTATTCTTCCATTTTTTGCTACTTGGGCACGCATGTTGTTTGACACGGATGCTTCATACTCTTTCATATATGCACGTTTTGCACACATGTCAGAGTGACTAGTAGAGCATTTGAATACCCCCACATATGTAGATATTCCAGGGAGAAAATTTTCCATGTTAGTAATGTGTATCGGAGTGCGAATTCGTGATAGAAGATCACATTTTCGAGTATAATTTCGTGTCGTTTGAAATGTTGGGAATTGAAATCGTTATCAACATATATTGGTTATCTCAATTTCATTCCATTATCAATTGTAAGAGGCGTAGAGTGTCGATGTAAACTACGACAGGAATTGGAGTTTGTTATCAAGGAGAGCGTGAATCTTTTCTTCCTTATTCGCGCAAGGCGCAAGCTAGTCTAGCATGTATGTTGGCTAGTCTCTCTTTCTGAAGTATCGGTTTCGGGGATGGAGTTGATTCCTGTAGTGTGTAAATTTGTGGATGTTTTTCCTGAGGATTTGAGCAGTCTTCCTCCCAAGAGGAAAATTGAATTCTCTATCGATTTGGTTCCGTGAACTAAACCGATAGCTATTGCGCCGTGTCGCTTGGCTCTAGCAGAGTTGGATGAGTTGAGAATCCAGATCGATTATTTTAAGCTAAAAGGCTTTATACAAGATAGCCCTTCTCCGTGGGGTGCTTTAGCTTTATTCGTGCCTAAGAAGGATGGCACTATGAAGATGTGTATAGATTATTGGAAGTTGAACTAAGTAACTATGAAGAACAAGTATCATTTGCCGAGAATCGATTACTTGTTCGATCAGTTGTGGGGTTCTAAATTCTTTTCGAAGATTGATCTTCATTTTGATTATCATCAGTTGCATGTTCGTAAGAATGATATAACAAAGACGACTTACCGTACTCAATATGGGCATTTCGAGTTTCTAGTGATGCCGTTCGGGTTGACAAATGATCCGGCAACTTTCATGGACTTGATGAATAGCCTTTTTTGTCCATACATTGATCGATTCGTAGTGGTATTCATAGATGATATCCTAATCTATTCTCCAACTGAAGAGACCTACCGAGAGCATTTGAATATCGTTCTATCTAATCTTCGGAAGCATAGGCTCTATGCGAAATTCTCAAAATGTGAATTTTGGTTGATTGAAGTGCGTTTTCTCAGCCATGTTTTTTCGATCATGTGAATTTAGGAGTTTCTTGGGTCTTGCGGGTACTATCGTTGATTCATTTAGGACTTTTCGCGATTGGCGGCTCTGATGACCTAATTAAATCGAAAGGGGATGAAGTTCAAGTAGGACTCAAAATTTGAAGTCTTTTCTAAAGTTGAAGGATTTGTTGACTTCAGCTCCAATATTGATTGTTCCAGAGCGTGATCTTGGGTATACGGTATATTGTGACGCATTGAAGGAAGCTATGGGTTGCATGTTGATGCAAATCAGTAGGGTAGTGGCCTATGCATCTAGGCAATTGAAAATTCATGAGAAGAATTATCCGATGCATAATCTTGAACTTGGCGCAGTAATGTTCGCATTGAAGTGTTGGCGACACTATATTTATGGCGAGAGATTCAAAGTTTTCTCGGAACATAAATCCTTGAAATACATCTTTACTCAACATGATTTGAACATGCATCAAATAAGGTGGATGGAGTACTTAGATCAATACAACTTTGGTCTATAATATCAATCGGGGAAGGCTAACGTGGTAGCGGATGCATTGAGCCGGAAGACTCAATATACTCTTACTTTTCTTGCTATAAGTGACTGGGAAATTCTAAGTGTGTTGAATGAATTCGGTTTAGAAGTGGTAGAAGTGGAGAGTCGAAGTACAACATTGTTTACGATTGAATTCCAACCAATATTTATCACCCGTCTTGTAGAAGCGCAACGTGTTGATGACGAATTCGATGCTTATCGTGTTCATGTTATTTCTGAACATGGTATTGATAGATGAACCATAAATGGAGACTTAAGAGTGTCGTGAAGTGATTAGAAGACTCGAGAGTTTGACTTCGTGGAGAGAAGAAGAGTGAATGTGGTGTTTTATCGGAGTTTGCCGGAAGACACGTAAAGTCGGGTAAAATGAGTTTCGAGTATTCAAACGATAACCCAAAGGTGGGAGAACACTCTATTAATATCTAGTAGTGATTTGGGATGTTTTTGGAAATTTTCGTCCTGAGATGTTTGGAGCAAAATTTCCACAGGAGAAGTTTTCGTCCTCGGAGAACATATGGAAAACTTTTGATATTAAATTCTAAGAAAATTGGAAAACAAAGTAAATTTTAAATAATTTTAT
>MKEJ01082039.1:0-10726 GCA_001753735.1 Embelia ribes | reverse complement strand
GTTAAAACAACTTAAAACGCCATGTATAGTGTTCCCTTCCCATTGATTTGATATACGAGGCTATCAAGTTGCTATGTAAATTAGCTCTTTTTGATGTCACTAACAAATGAACCCATTACTCAATTTAAATGGATAAATGATTTATTTTAATATTTATATCAAATTTCACCCTTTCATGTAAACTAATTATACTAACGATAATTTTGTTTTATTTCAATTCAATATATAAATGTCCGATTTTCATTTTAGTTAGATCTTTCAATCATTTTATTAGAATTGTTCATGTATCGTGTGTGCGTTGCTCGCTAGTATATTTAGAGTATGCACATATTTTAGGCCTCATTTGATTAGTATTTCAATTTTTAGTTTTTAAAATATGACTGTTTGATATTTTTTCATAACTCAATTTTCTATATGCAAAAATCTTTTAGGTACCAACTTCTAAAAAAATAATTTTATGAAATTTTTTATTTTGCATAACAAAAACATGTTTGTAATTTTGAAATATAAAAATACATGTAATAGTATGTTGAAACACCATAAATCGTTGACGATCACTTCTAATTATTCAACTCACCTCAACCTCTCATTCTCTCCACAAAATTTCTCAATCAATTATTCTTTTTCTAATTCACTCATATGGATTATTTGAATAAGGAATCATACTTCATATAATATTTGTTTAGTGATATAATCTACGCTTTTAATACAAAAAATAACTAAAAATTTTAGGAACTTTTATAACATTTTAAATTAGAAATAAATAGATAAGAGTATAAGATAATTACTAAATAATAAGTAAAAAAATTTTAATAAAGAATCATACTTCATATAATATTTGTTTAGTGATATAATCTATGCTTTAATGCATAGATAAGAGCATAAGATAATTACTAATTAATGAGTAAAAGTTTTTGAATTTTGAATATAAAATAAATTACAATTATCATATACTATAATTTTAAAAAAGTATATTGTTGAGTTGGATTAAAGGTAAAAAAAAATTAAAAATAGAAGACAATTATTAATAATAAATGAGTAATTTTTTTAAATTTTAAATATTAAAATATATTAAAGTTATCATTTACTATAATTTTCAAGAAAAAAGTATTTTTTAGTTGAATTCAAGATAGAATAATTAAGTTAAAAATATAAATTAAGAATAGAAAATTAAAATATATTTTGTATAAAAAATATGATACATATTTACTTTTTACCTTAAATTTGAAAATTTTGAAAGATAGGAAAATGATTTTTCAGGATTACTTTTTTTGAAAAAACTCAATTTTTAAAAATTAAAATTTGAAAATTAGACAAATGTGTTTTTAATTTTTGAAAACAAAAAATGAAAGTGAGTAACATAGCCTTAATATCTCTCTTCCCCGGTGGGCATTTAAAACCCCCAAAGGCATTAAGTCCACTATTCCCAAGTTTGCTCCATCAAAAATTTCTTACTTTTTGTGTCATAAGCAATCGTTTCGTCTCCTCCGATCCCATCAATTTTTCTTTAACTTTTTTAGCAAAAAGCCCTAAGTATCTTTACCTCTCCATTGGGTCTGCCAAATGCATGTTAGGGCCATGTGATGAAGAAAATGCCAAAAAAGTTGAGCCGGTTGGGTCAACCATAAACCCGTACCGGGTGTAAGAACCCGGCCGTTCAACCGTTGGTTTTGGCGGTTCTGGAAAAAGAGACCGGTTCTTAATTCCAACTGAAGAACTCAACCGGGGTCCCGATTTAACTGGTTGAATCAGCCAATCCGTGCCGGATTTTAAAACACTGCTCCCCCTACTCGAGGGCCAGGGCCACAATGACTCTCCAGTCCTCTGACCCCCATTTGGTTCGCGGTGGCCACCATGTCATCATCGTCGGCATCCGCTCTTGCATACCATACCCTCATCCACTATAGCCCATCCTTCTCCTCCCTCTATCCCGCCCTTGCCATCAGCTCCTCCACCTCCCGGACCTGTGTAGCGTCTCCTCCACAGCAACCTTGCCTCTTAGATCCTTTACCGCTTCTCCATTGATGAACTGATTGCCCTCCTGGAAGACGGCCAATGCCAATTAAAAGTGAAATAGTTTTTTAGTCTTCTATTGTTCTAAATCTTTCTTCTTGTTATTCTTTTATTTTTTTTTCCTCTTGTTTCATTTTTGTTAGATGATTCAAACCTATTTGTATGATTTGAATTTGAATTCCTTGCTTAAATTGATGTTTTCACAAGTTCTGTTACTAATTTTGAGTACTTACTATAAATCAGTTTTTTTTTTTTTTTTGTCAGTTGGTATCATTTTGATGACTCACATGAAGGTGTTTTTCGAAAGCTTTGATAGTTCAAAGAAGAAATGAGATGATTATTTCATTTTTGTATTGGGCATATGTTTTGTCATTTGAAACTTCTTTAATGGATAATTTGACGAATAAATGTGAGGTATGAAGTGGCTCGGCAAGAGTAAAATCAAACCTTCATTTCATACTCAAATATCAATTACATACAAGAAACTAGTACAAAATTTATATCAACTCACAGTCTTTATAGAATTAAATGTATTAAGAGTGGTACACCATCTACTAGCACTAGCACAGCAAAAACCAATACTAAATATGTCACTTCCTTTGAAACTAGTCCGGCCAAAATATACTAACATTTAAGCAAACAATTTTTGCTAATTTGACTGCTTCCATGCATAGAGTTTTTACTCAATAGTTGGATCTTACTTCAATAGGGATCCGCCCCAATATTCATATCAGAACCATCCCCATTATCTGCCATGATTGCAAAAGTACCGTAACAAATACAAGTAGAAATCTTGATGCATTTTTAAATGAACAACACACTCTTATAGATGATACCATAAACATAGACGACATCATAAACACCAAGTGAAAGCTAAACATCAGCATATCGTCCAAACACATGAAAGCTAAGTAACAAGTCCAAACACATAAACAACTACGGCCAAACAAACTTAATTGTCCAACTAAAACAACAAACAATGGTCAACAAACATAAATACAACATAAAGAATATGTCCAAAAACACGATTAGCATAAACAAATATAAAACAAGAGTAAAATATAAAAAGTGACAACAAGGGCTTGAAGTCTTCATTTTCAATAACGCTTGTGACAAGCTTCTGAAATTGCTACTCGAGGCTCGGAGAAGGTTCCATTCGCAATGAGTTTGGCCACGATTCTGTTTAAAGCTCAAGTAAAATGATTCCCATCCCAAGTAAGGTGCTTTGATGGGTCGTCAAATACGTATGTATTGTTAATGCCACAAAATAACTCATCTGTGCCACAACAAAACTTAAACTTCAGCCCATTATCAAAATCTACAAAATCGTCACACTCAAATCAGATTACTTATTCAATTTTCTATTTTCACTACTCGTATTTTTTACAAATTGATTCAGGCTTGAATCTGGGTCAAATCAAATACAACCACTTCTATAGTAAAAATTTAGAAACTGAATTTAGAAATTCAATTAGATATTCAGTAAGATACCTTTAATATTATTGGTTATGAGGTAGTTTTTGGCTGCATATATATCCACAAGCGTTATTACGGCACTCAGGTATAGTCTTCTTAGCTCATTGAGGCTTTGTTGTAGTTGAAAGTTGAATGCTTGGGATCTTTTGTTGAATTCCACGATACATCCGTACTTGTCACGGGTGCATATCATCGAATTTTTTCCGCATTCATGAGTATCATTGGCTTTCAGCAAGCAACCGTATGGGCACGTGTTGTGTACCCATAAATGTTTTGCTCCATCCTTGAGTAGTCTCTTCAAATCAATCCAAGATAAAACAATACAAAACATAAGACGATCTATTTCCAACCAAACTCATGTTAAAGCTAATGCTATTACTAAACTTTGCACATAAATGCCATTCAAATGATTAAAATATGCAACAACTAATGACAAATTTTACATGCTTTAATATAATATTAGTCTATTGCTCATCTTTCATGATTTATACATAAAGCAAATTCACCTCTACGGAATTGGTGAAGTAGTTCAAAATAGTGGGGACACTTTTCCCATTGAAATTGGATGCTACATCATTTTGACCGATATCAATGATGTAAAGACCCTCGGAAAATGCCTCTAGCGTCGGATACATGTTTTTAGATTCTGGTTCTTTGCCTATAATAGAGACATGAATACATGATCATTCTTGGATAAACTTGAGAATTATAAAACTAAACCAAAGGGTAAAGAAATATACTGGAAATAGCGCCAGCATTGAATGATAAGAATTGAGATACTTGAGCATCCAACGAGTAATTTAGAACTTTTGAACCTGGTACAGGAGTTATCCCCTGACCAACAAAAGCGAAATTGGCTCCGTACTTGAAACTCGTCCCATTTGTATCCATGCTCGCGTTCAGGTATGGTAATCCAAGACTCTCGGCTGCAAAACACGACCCAAAGAAATTATAAGGAGAAAAAAATATATATATCACTTCTAGCCTATAATAACAAAAACAATCTAAGCATATAGTTATTTCTATAAGATGGATAGAAATAATTTACCTAAAAAGTCTATGATCAAACGCCCATCACACGCCCTCTTGAACACTTTTCCTACGGTTATGCCGTTTGGCCAATGTATGTTGTGGAAGAAGGCACCGCACGCTCCTGTGTTTGTGTTGGAATCATCAAAACCAAAAAGAGCCGGGAACTTGGAGTTCCTACTGATACTGGTGTTTCCAATAGAAAATGCGAAGAGTGAGACTATGAGCACACAAGTGCTCAACCTGAAACCCATGATGGTTGCAACAATACAAGCCATGGACTTTTTTTTCCTTCTATCACTTACAAAGAACATATATGTTATATAAAAGAAGAAAGACTGGGAAACATTGCATACTGTTGACAAAAAGTTAACAACAAACAGAAAAATAATTGAATTTTTACAGGTTTTATGCTTAAGACCTATTTATGACCTCAGATTTAAGCTTGATCATGGTTAATATATTAGATACATAACCAGATGAGAAAGGCATTGTTTAGCTAAACAATAAAATCAACAAGAGAGACCACAAAACTTCTAATAGAACTGTAAATGACTTAATTCGAACTTTTTAAAACAACTTACCAAAAATTGAGATCTATGAGTAATGTCGCTAGTAACTATCATTTTAACGCTCTCTCTCTCACACACACACACACACACATACACAATACTATTGTTGTCTCTCTCACTCTATCTGAGTGGGACTGAGACAAAGGTATATCAATAGCTAATTGCAAAAATGACCTTATAGCTTTAATGAAAGATCTATTTAATCTAAAATATTATGCCCTTGCCTCACGCAGTCCATGTCACTGATGGTAAAGAATATAGTATAATGCCCTAGTAGCTAATTCCTGGATCTTGATACAAAATTCAAAGTGTTTTTGGGGGATTTTAAACATGTAAACAAATATACATGCAAATGCAACAATTAACGATAAAACCAGAATTGGAATTAATTGGAGTTTACAAGATGAAAAATCTCAATGATAGATGCATGCAAATGTTATACTAGAGTTTCCAAAATGAACAATCTCAAAGTTCAACAAACCTATAGATATGGCTGCTGATTGTACGTGAAGATTTGGTTGTGTTGTATGATATCTAACTCACTCCCTTGCGGCTTAATCACTTTGTGTTTATTGGGGTGGAGTACAATTTTATTATTATTATTTTTTTATAATCTCAATTTGAATTTTGTTCAAATAATATTTTCATTGCATGGACGGTGCAGGGCTTCTTATAATTATTATAATAGACAATGTGCATATGTGGTGATACTAAATGCATGTAAGATATATAGAATTAAATCTATAGTAGGAGCATGAGCAATAGGATAAATTTACCCCAAAAAGACAACATAACCTAAATCCTCTCCTTATATTAATCAGGAGATATCATTTTCATAATTATATTCCCCAATTAAAGAAAAATCTGAGTAAAAATATTCATTTAAAGATGTGAGTCAAATAAGTATAGTTATATTTAAGACAAAAGCATATCAAAGCTATAAATAATAAACCTGAAACTGGACCAAAAACTGGAAGAAGAAAAAAAAAGGGCAATTAATTAGAAAAGGAAAATACATGCCTTAGGTGTTGATTCACGTAAAAAAAAATGAAAGAATCAACTTGAAAAAAGATTGATATTTGGATGTGGAAGTGTGACATTCAAAGAGAGAAAAGTTGAAGGTGATCTAAAAAAAGTTGGTTTGAAGTCACATGTGATGTTGCATTGTTTAGAGCACATATAAAGTTTGTAGACACATCCAATATTGCACGAGTGCTTTAACAATCAGCTAAAGTTCAATTTAATCCAATATATTTTAAATTTTTAAGTTGAATAATGATATACATACAAATTAGTCATATCGAAAATTTGTACAAACTAGTTTGTGTGGCTAATAATTAATCACATCTCCTTATACTCTCCCTCTTCCTATTAAATGGGGTGCTAATTGTTAGCCACAAAACTAGTTTGTACAAATTTTTAATACAACTAATTTATATATATAATCATCACTCTTTTAAATTTTCTCCGAAGGCATTCACATGAGTTGATGAAGTCAATTAGTTATTCTTCTCGCTTACCTCCATAAATGAAAATTTATGTTGGTTAAGGGAATGAGAAAATGAGATGAAGTGTTTTATGTAGAATACGAATGGTTTTAAATGGTGTCAAAAAAAAGTAATCTCGACATGGTACATATATTATCGTATTCAATATTTTCCTTTTTATTATAAATTCTCCTATAATTATCTTACCACATACCCATAATGAACAATCATTCTTACTCATAAGACATTTGTTTGAGAAGTAAACTTATATATTTTTGTATTGTTGATTATGAAGTGAAGAATGGCTAGAGGAAGAACTCATGGATGAGGAAGAAGTAGTGGACAAAGTCGTGATCGAGGTTGTGGAATTGGTACTCGTAGAGGTCATTTGCGGGTTGCGGTGTTGAGGAAGTAAAGGTGAGACATACTCGGGCTCGATAAGCCGAGATCCAGGAAGCCAATGACATTCCCGACTTGGAAGAGAGTAGTAAAGTAAGATTAGAGGGATACGAGGAAGGGGTTCCTAATACCAAACTTTGTGCTCTACCACAAGCTTAGGCGGGAGCCAGGGAGCTCAAGTAGACGCTACGGGCATAATGAGGGCTATGTAAGAAGTCATGCATAACTTGGTGTATGCGATAAGGGTAGGAAGTATACTTAGTGCCGAGACGAGGGCCTCGGAAACTCAAATGAGTTTTAGGCGAATGAATCTACCTATGTTTATGAGGAAAGAAAAAGCCAATCATTGCAGAGTATTAGCTTACGAAGGTGGGACGTATCTTTAACATACTCCATATGGTCAATGATAACTTGCAAATAGTGGTGGCGCCTTTCTTTCTTGGCGGAGAAACGGGCAAGTGGTGGAAAGGCTATAAAGAGATACATAGCCGCAGGAATATTACATAAGCAGTATTCCGAAGTTCATTTTTAAAAGAGTTTTTTTCCGTAACCCTGCAAGAGAGAAAGCAGAAAGAGTTTGTAGACCTTCTCCAGAAGAATATGACAATGCCACAATATCAGAGGCTACTTACGATTCTTTCACGTTCCGCACCAGAATTTGTCTCTACATAGTAGCTATGTGTGAGCAAGTTTGAGGATGGACTCTGGCATGCTATTAAGAACATTGTTGTTTTTGGGCTCCATAAGACTTACGAAGATTGGGTAAGTGTAGCGATAAAAGTGGAGGCGAGTTTGCACGAAAGGCAACAAATTCTTGATGTTCGTCCTCCTAGGCCTCCGAACCAATTTTCTGGGTCCCGTTCCGTTCAGGATTCAAGAGTTGTCATAAGTAGCTATGGTGGTGGTAGAGGAAGTGATAGTGTTGGTGCGGATGTTGGTTCTAGCATTGGTGGTGGTGGTGGTGATAGGAAAAGATCTCGCGATATATTTTCTTCTCTTTCTCATGGTGGGCATCCTCAACCTGCCCAATCTTCTATATCTGGCTCGTCATTTCATGGGTCGATGTGCTTTACGTGTGGTCAGTAAGGCCATCTACCCCGAGATTGTTCTTTATCCACTTGTGTGTCATTTATGTGGCGCCCAGGGGTATATGCATACACTATATCCTTCGGCAGTATGTAGACGGTGTGGGGTTCAAGGGCATATGTAGGCCGATGTCCTAGGGTTTTGTAGTCCCGGGCAGTTATAGAAGAGCTATTTTTTCTTTTGTTCCGATTGAGATAGCAATAGGAGGCCGTATGTACTTCCATCTGTTTCTTTTTGTCAGGGAGAGGTATCTTCTGTGGGGGTGGCAATGGTTATCGCAGGGGATTTAAGAAGGGCCAGACTTCTCAAGCTCATGCTTATGCTATGCTAAAGGCTCCAGATGTTTTCGAACCATCTGTAGTGAGAGGTATTCTTCCATTTTTTGCTACTTGGGCACGCATGTTGTTTGACACGGATGCTTCATACTCTTTCATATATGCACGTTTTGCACACATGTCAGAGTGACTAGTAGAGCATTTGAATACCCCCACATATGTAGATATTCCAGGGAGAAAATTTTCCATGTTAGTAATGTGTATCGGAGTGCGAATTCGTGATAGAAGATCACATTTTCGAGTATAATTTCGTGTCGTTTGAAATGTTGGGAATTGAAATCGTTATCAACATATATTGGTTATCTCAATTTCATTCCATTATCAATTGTAAGAGGCGTAGAGTGTCGATGTAAACTACGACAGGAATTGGAGTTTGTTATCAAGGAGAGCGTGAATCTTTTCTTCCTTATTCGCGCAAGGCGCAAGCTAGTCTAGCATGTATGTTGGCTAGTCTCTCTTTCTGAAGTATCGGTTTCGGGGATGGAGTTGATTCCTGTAGTGTGTAAATTTGTGGATGTTTTTCCTGAGGATTTGAGCAGTCTTCCTCCCAAGAGGAAAATTGAATTCTCTATCGATTTGGTTCCGTGAACTAAACCGATAGCTATTGCGCCGTGTCGCTTGGCTCTAGCAGAGTTGGATGAGTTGAGAATCCAGATCGATTATTTTAAGCTAAAAGGCTTTATACAAGATAGCCCTTCTCCGTGGGGTGCTTTAGCTTTATTCGTGCCTAAGAAGGATGGCACTATGAAGATGTGTATAGATTATTGGAAGTTGAACTAAGTAACTATGAAGAACAAGTATCATTTGCCGAGAATCGATTACTTGTTCGATCAGTTGTGGGGTTCTAAATTCTTTTCGAAGATTGATCTTCATTTTGATTATCATCAGTTGCATGTTCGTAAGAATGATATAACAAAGACGACTTACCGTACTCAATATGGGCATTTCGAGTTTCTAGTGATGCCGTTCGGGTTGACAAATGATCCGGCAACTTTCATGGACTTGATGAATAGCCTTTTTTGTCCATACATTGATCGATTCGTAGTGGTATTCATAGATGATATCCTAATCTATTCTCCAACTGAAGAGACCTACCGAGAGCATTTGAATATCGTTCTATCTAATCTTCGGAAGCATAGGCTCTATGCGAAATTCTCAAAATGTGAATTTTGGTTGATTGAAGTGCGTTTTCTCAGCCATGTTTTTTCGATCATGTGAATTTAGGAGTTTCTTGGGTCTTGCGGGTACTATCGTTGATTCATTTAGGACTTTTCGCGATTGGCGGCTCTGATGACCTAATTAAATCGAAAGGGGATGAAGTTCAAGTAGGACTCAAAATTTGAAGTCTTTTCTAAAGTTGAAGGATTTGTTGACTTCAGCTCCAATATTGATTGTTCCAGAGCGTGATCTTGGGTATACGGTATATTGTGACGCATTGAAGGAAGCTATGGGTTGCATGTTGATGCAAATCAGTAGGGTAGTGGCCTATGCATCTAGGCAATTGAAAATTCATGAGAAGAATTATCCGATGCATAATCTTGAACTTGGCGCAGTAATGTTCGCATTGAAGTGTTGGCGACACTATATTTATGGCGAGAGATTCAAAGTTTTCTCGGAACATAAATCCTTGAAATACATCTTTACTCAACATGATTTGAACATGCATCAAATAAGGTGGATGGAGTACTTAGATCAATACAACTTTGGTCTATAATATCAATCGGGGAAGGCTAACGTGGTAGCGGATGCATTGAGCCGGAAGACTCAATATACTCTTACTTTTCTTGCTATAAGTGACTGGGAAATTCTAAGTGTGTTGAATGAATTCGGTTTAGAAGTGGTAGAAGTGGAGAGTCGAAGTACAACATTGTTTACGATTGAATTCCAACCAATATTTATCACCCGTCTTGTAGAAGCGCAACGTGTTGATGACGAATTCGATGCTTATCGTGTTCATGTTATTTCTGAACATGGTATTGATAGATGAACCATAAATGGAGACTTAAGAGTGTCGTGAAGTGATTAGAAGACTCGAGAGTTTGACTTCGTGGAGAGAAGAAGAGTGAATGTGGTGTTTTATCGGAGTTTGCCGGAAGACACGTAAAGTCGGGTAAAATGAGTTTCGAGTATTCAAACGATAACCCAAAGGTGGGAGAACACTCTATTAATATCTAGTAGTGATTTGGGATGTTTTTGGAAATTTTCGTCCTGAGATGTTTGGAGCAAAATTTCCACAGGAGAAGTTTTCGTCCTCGGAGAACATATGGAAAACTTTTGATATTAAATTCTAAGAAAATTGGAAAACAAAGTAAATTTTAAATAATTTTAT
>MKEJ01082036.1:0-15545 GCA_001753735.1 Embelia ribes | reverse complement strand
CATAAAGCTACATTTTAGCATTATTATCTGAAGATGATAATTTTTTTAACTCATTCAACAGGCTCACAGGGAATTGGCAGTAGAAGCAGTGAGAAAATCACTGGTGCTCCTGAAAAATGGCAAGGAGAATGAACCTCCCTTACTACCTCTTCCTAAAAAGGCATCAAAGATTTTAGTTGCAGGCAGTCATGCCCACAATTTGGGTTATCAATGTGGAGGTTGGACTATTACTTGGCAGGGACAAGGTGGCAATAACATCACATTAGGTATGCATTTTTGATACCTAATTATGAATACTTCCCTTGTATATGAGTTAATCCATAGTTGCTTTTTTTTTTTTGGCTAATATTCGGCATCTGAGCCATCCTACACGCACCTCGACTAATCCAGAGATTTGTACAGCCGTAGTTGTTCGTTTTCAACAATAGAAACGTGTATGGTAAGGAAATGAGAAATGAAAAATATGGATTTAAAATTATAGGGGGAATGGAAAACGAATTGATATCTTTTTATTTTCTTATGTATATAAAATTTGTCCACTCTAACAATATTCGCTCTCATTACGATATTTGTCTACATAATTGCTTGACATGTATCCCAGTAAATTAGATTTTTTAAATAAATATTAAAATTATATATATATATATCAACTTAACATAACATAAATTATTTAAACTAAATTTGCTATAAGATTATACACAACCCAAAAATATACATATATGTCTCTACATAATTATGAGATAACTTATCATAATAGATATTATTAATTTTAGTTTTAAGAATAAAAATATATTTTTATAAATTAATTTCTACTGATCCAAGATTCTCTATAATTTTAAAAATAATATCCTTATCAACATTAATCTTTTAAAATATTATAATAATAGGATTTTCACATAATTAATATTAATCTAAATTGATATTAGTTTTTCATAAAAACATTATCATAGTAAAATGCCAATCATTTCCGATATTTCATGAAGTTATAACTAACTGGAAAAAAAAAAGAAATATAAGATGTCATATAAAAAAATTATCAAAAATAATTTTAGAAAATAATTAAAATTTATCTGATTTATGAAAGAATATAATACACACAACCCGTGTATTGCGTGTGCTGCACTGTAGTTATAAATAATAGGAAAGCTGTATTAAGATAATAATGTAATTAGAAAGATAATTATATATTTGTTAAACTTTTTTAAAGAAATGAGATGTAAAATTAGTACTATTATATAAAAAAGGAAGCGACTAAATATGATTTATTCTTGATTTTTATAACTTCACTAATAGTAAGAAAAAGTTTCCGAAGCGAATTTCAGTACAAATTTTGGGATCGAATAGTTTTCTATTATCCGAAACGAATTTCAAGGAAAAAGAGGTTTCTCTTGAGAGAGTTTCTTATTAGTGTTGGTTTGTTCTGCAGTGCTAAAATGCTTTACAGAATCAGTGGACAATTGCTGCATTATTAATTCTCTAGTTGTTTTTAACAGTAATAATGCTGTCCGTGTCACCCTTCGTGTTTACATCACCAGTTGTCATATGGCTGTATTTGGAAGTTACCCCAATATAAATATATCTTTATTTTTATTTTTTTACAAGTACACGATACTAATGTTTGATGTCAGTTATATTAAAATTATTGAGTGAATCCAGGATTTACCATTAAGGGGGTGAGTCCTCTTATTGTATATAAAAAATAAATAAATAAAATCCTTTTCCTAGGAGAGGTAGTAGTTTATTTTAAAAAATTTAAAATTTTATGCATCAAATCTATAGAAAATTCGAAAGTCGGGGAGCGATTGTCTCAAATTTGTTAACTTTGGCACTATATTGTAGACATCGATCGGTTGGGGTAGCAAATGTTAGAAACCGTGATAATTTTAATAGGAATCATCATTTTAGGTGAATACAAAGTGTTCTGATTTGGTATGTTCCTCTCCAATAAACAGGAACCACCATTTTAGATGCCATAAAATCAACTGTTGATCCAACTACACAAATTGTGTATCAAGATAGCGTGACACCGGACTTTGTCAAGTCGGAGAACTTCTCTTATGCCATTGTCGTAGTTGGAGAGCAACCTTACGCAGAAACAGACGGAGACAACTTGGACTTGGAGATTCCTTTGCAGGGCCCGAACACAATCATGAATGTGTGCATACATATCAAGTGCGTGGTTGTTTTAATATCAGGCCGTCCTCTCGTGATCGAGCCCTATCTTTTGCACATCAATGCCTTTGTTGCTGCTTGGCTACCCGGTACCGAAGGGCAAGGTGTGGCTGATGTACTCTTTGGGGATTACGACTTTACAGGGAAACTCCCTCAGACTTGGTTTAAGAGTGTAGATCAGCTTCCGATGAATTTCGGAGATGCACACTATGATCCACTTTTCCCACTCGGATTCGGACTCACTACCAAACTAGTCAATGATATGTAAAGCATTCTAATCTCCCTTTTCTTCGTATATCCGAGTCCTTGATTCTCAGCTGTATATACATATGTAGATTTTAGTGTGTGCGATGGTATTTGGAATCGTTGACAAAGTCCAGTTTTTGAAACTTATTGTCAAAGATTGAAATTATAATGGAAAATAGATTGATAATATGAATAAGATTCTATATTTGATAGGCTTTTATTTCCAGTTTGTATTTATCCAAGACTCATATTTATTGCTCTGGTGTTTTTCGTTATTGCTTCTGCATGATTTATGCATATGCACAGGAAAGTTTAATTTCAATTATAATATTTTTTACTTACAAAAGTTGTGAAAACAATAATTTTTTGAAATACGGTTTAGAAATTTCTTGAACCTAGAGTTTGATGAATTATTGAATGGAGCAAGTTAAAGCTTATAGTTAAGGCAGGTATTTTTTTTAATTTCCTGTTAGTAAATCGAATTTATTGATTTCTGAAAACTATTATATTTGTAAATACGGTTTAGAAATTTCTTGAACTGAAGAGTTTGATGAATTATTGAATGGAGCAAATTAAAGTTTTTAGTAAAGGTAGTTTTTAATTTCCTATTAGTAAGTCGAATATATCGACTAGTCATTTTATTTAACATGATTAATATCATATGAATGGATCTACATAAAGCCCGGTACAATGCACCAGTAATAAACTAGTGTAGAATAAGAGAGAGCTCTATGGATTTGGAAACACTAACCTGATCTCAGGAAGAGCTACTTTTGTCTGGGTTTCAATGAATAAAAGTATTTATGGAGCAACTTTAGCACTTAAGAGGCCTCCATTGATTTCATTTTCCAAAAATATACAGCTAATTTTAGCATGTTGATTTTATTTTCTAAAATATACGACGTTCATCTTCCTTTGCTTTTTCATTTCCTGGCAACACCCAAAGGGGATAGAGGAAAAAGTTTTCGAGGCATTGCTGCAAAATGTTAAAAGGAAAAATTGCCTACAGAGAGGCATATGTATTAACAATCCGAAAATATTGTTGTAATTTAAACTCATTTTTTTTTCCAAGTGCAACAAACAACGTAATCCAAAAATATTGTTGTAATTTCAGCTCATTTTTTTTCCAAGTGCAACAAACAACAAAACATAGGCACCTAATCTATTCTTGTAGATCTACTCATTGATATTGATCAATCATCATTTTCATGCTTCGTAGGAATATTGGAGAACAAACAAAATAAATAATTGAAGACATATCCCTTCTGATCACTGCTTAACTGGTTCAGTCGTGAGCCCGAACCCGAACGGAAAAAGAGGGTCGTAGTGCGGGTCACCAACATTCATTGGGAGCTGGTCGACATTCTTGAACCAAGTCCGAGCAAGTTTCCCAGTAAAACCGTAATCACCAAACAGAACATCCGCCACCCCTTGCCCTTCGCTCCCAGGGAGCCAAGCAGCCACCAGCCCATCCATGGACCCCACATAGGGCCCAATCATGACAGGCCGACCGGAAATGACGACGACTACGCATTTCAATGCCCCACAAACGTTGGTGATTGTGCTAGGGCCTGGTTGGGTCATGGTCAAGTTCAAGCTATCGCCAAATGTCTCCACGTAGGGAGCTTCGCCCACGACTACGATGGCGTAGGAGAAATCATTGGCTTTTACGAAAGCAGGGTTGGGGTTCTCGTTGTAGATGACTTCTGTGGAAGGATCAACGGTGTTTTTCACAGCTGTCAAGATCGTGGTACCTGTTTGAAAACATTAAACCCTTAGATACAAAAGATGATCATAATAGCAAGCTTTCGTGTAGTTATGAGGACATACCGATTATGCGGTCGTTGCCGCTAACTCCAGACCATTCGATAGTCCAACCGCCGCATTGATAGCCCAAGTTGTCAGCATGACTACCAGCAACAAGTATTTTTTTCGCCTTTTTGGGAAGTGGAAGCATTGGCTTATCACCAGGTTTACCGTTTTTCAGAAGCACAAGCGATTTCCGTACTGCTTCCTTCGCCAATTCTCGGTGTTCCTTTTCCAAAAGAAGAAAAACAATATTAATATAACTCGAGGAAGACATGTAGAAGCACAAATGATTTCTATACTACTTATCTTGCCAGTTGGTGGTGTTCCTTTTCCACTGGAAGAAAACAAAAAATAACTCGAGGAAGGCGTTTATAAGGTCCTACTGGTTCCATTCTCACAAGTTTCAGTTTTTGTTCTCTACTTGTTTTCATCAGTTTAAGAACTGAAAACAAAGGCAGTTATGACAATCTTCACTGTTTCAGGGTATTTCGATTTTGGACTAGATAAAAACAAAAGAACAACAACAAAACCATTTTTCTTTAGGGTTTCCAAAACTGGGATGGTTTTCCGGACAATCCTCTGAAAACCAAATGTTTTTCCTGTCGTTTCTGTGTTAAAAAAATAATAATAAATTCTCCCAATAACATAATCAAAATGCAGCCTAGTTATCCGAGAAAACAGGTAACAGGTTTGTGAACCTTGCTTCCTAGTTGACTGGCCAAGCTAAGATCAGCCAAGGGTTCCTCAAAAAGACCCATGACAAACTTGACCCTCAAGATCCTCTTTACAGCATCGTCTATTCTGCTCATTGGGATGACATTGCTCTTCACCTGCAGGGTCAGGTCATCGATGAACTCATTGTACTCGTTTGGGACCATAACCTGCAACTCAGCCAGAAAAACTGTTTCAGAAATTGTAACCACAAGATCAAAACGACTAAAGAAGGCGCAAATTCTAGATCAGGACGGAAGTTAACTGACCATGTCGATTCCTGCAAGAACTCCAGCTTGGACAGAGTAAGAGTAGTTAGCGTGGGGCGGTGATGTTATTCTATCGATACCCTGCCAATCTGATATCACAAAACCCTGAAACCAGCAGGAAACAAATGAAGTGATTTTCAGTTTTCTGAAACAAAATTATCAACTATATGCATATCTACAAACTTGGCCTACAACTCGCACATTTTCTATCAGAAGTTTTTGCTTTTGAAGTTTCATATTTTATGTATATATGATTTGTTATACCCTGAAATTGAGCTTGTTCTTAAGATATCCGGTGACAAGATCGCGGTTAGCATGCATCTTAACCCCGTTCCAGCTCGAATATGACACCATCACAGTAGCAACACCCTTCTTAATAGAATCAAGATATGCAGGCATGTGAATGCTAAGTAATCCATTTAAGTTGATCACGGTGTTGTTCTCGTTTATGCCTTTGGTCGTGCCACCGTCACCAACAAAGTGCTTAGCACATGCTGCAACTCTCGTCCTTCACAAATAAGCACAAAAAATTCAAATAAAAATTCATCCAAATCGCCAATATTTAAATTTTTTAAAGGAAAATGAGATGTGAGTTCCTACTTTCCGGCAACAAAGGGAATACCCTTTCGAGGAGAATTAGCCGGGATATCTCCTTGTAACCCGGGTATTATCTCAGTCATTGCTTGAACAATCTTATGATCTTCACTATAGCTCTCGAAACATCTGCCCCATCGTGGGTCCCTACAAACCTGTGGAAACAGTACTATTAGACACGACAATAGAGTGAATATAGAGAAGGTTAAGCTTTGCAATGTCTAGTTACCGCAATACAAGGAGCAAAGGCGTACGGAATCCCAGTAGCTCTACATTCAAGTGCGGTTGCTTCTCCTATCCTTCTGAGTAGCAGCGGATCCCTAAAAGGATGAGGAAATAATTCTCTAGTGAGATTAAATATTTTGATACTAATTGCATGGCATGAAACCATTTAATACTCGAACTTCTCAAGTTACTTTCATGTTAATGAGCAGACATTGATTTCTTATTTTGGTACCTTTTAGCCAATACCAATTTACTGGGATTTAAGGCTTGGATGATAATGATGATGACTTTATTGTTTATACAATCTTTGGAGCAAGGATTTGTCACTAGAAAAGAAAATGAACCAAATGATACATATGCAAAAACTTCCCACAAAAGATTTATTTTACCAAATCAAGTTCCATTTGTGAATTAGTTAAAAGAAAGAATCTTCACACTGTATACTAGTTACATACATATATTGGAATCAATCTCTGTTCAGCTCTTGAAAAAGCATCGAGCATACAATCTAACATCCGGTTTACTAAGAATCTATTCTTAACCATTGATTCAAGTTATCAAGGAACATGATTAAACTACAAGTTTATGAACCGGAAATCCTCAAAAACAAAGTGGAAACTGCAATTAGTATCACTTGGTTTTAGAATCATCTACTTGCCTGGTAACTCCAAGCCCAACATTGTGAGGGAAAATGGTAGCACCATAGACGTTGTTGTGTCCATGCACAGCATCAATCCCGTAAATCATGGGAATACCAAGACGAGTAGAGAGAGAGCCCTTTTGAAACTCGTTCACCATATTCACCCAAGTCTCAGCAGAGGCCTTTTGAGCCGGTACACTACCTCCACCACTTAAGACACTTCCTGTTCAAGTCAAAGAAATTTAGGAATATCTAAATCGAGTTCAAATTTATAAACTACTAATAATACAAGTTTAATCCATAGTACATAAATCTAACTGTACGAGTTAATTTATCGTGCGGGTTGGTTTTATTCTTGTTTCTACAATTTGTTAGATACAAGGTGAAAGAGAACAAACTAGTTTTGTAAATGATTTAGGAATTGGCCCCAATCAACATAAATGCTCGCATTACATTGTCTCAACAAACTAGCTATTTCAGACACAGTTTGACAGAAATTGTAAAGCATGTTTTGATATGTTTACATCGATCCAGCTTTGTTCCCTTCCTTTCCAATTTTAAAAGTCAATACTTCTAGCAAGCAAAGCTTATTATAACACTGGGATTCTATCCTCGAGTTCTTGGGAAACCATCTTTTACCGAAAGCACTGCATGTATTAGTGCATAGGTTGTCTAAGCAAACAGTTCTGCAGAAAACCAGTGTCTTCTTCTTCTTCTTCTTCTTCTTTTTTGTTTTTTTGAAGCACCAATACACAAATCTTAAGTTTTAGTCGCAATCAACACGCTACTTTTATTTTTAGTGGAAGCAAAATCTTGTTACAATTATTTCAAACTTTAATTGATACACTTCTTCAAGCTCAGCGATTTCTCAAAAATATCGAAAATGATCGATTACACAATAAAGTAACGTCCCACCGACTCTCCCGTGGTCATGAACACAAATTTGAATTGAAACCTTTTAAAACTAAATGTGAAGAAATTTGGTAAGTTTGGTATATGGAAATGCATACATACCAATGAAGTACTTATTCATTACATCAGCAGAAGCCACCTGACGCTCGATCTGCACCATTTGCCCGATCTTCTCTTCGAGTGTCATTCGGCCCAAAAGATCATAAATTCTAACTTTTAGGGGCTGTTTTGGGTCTTTATATTTCATATACTCTGCTTCTGAAACAGCTGCCCAAAGGCATAACAACACAATCCCTAACATAGCCCTAGAAAATCTCTCCATTGTTCAGAGTTAAAATTAAATCTTTTATCCTCTTATCTGCAAAAAATTGAAAATGAAGAGTAATAAGAGGCTAGGTGAAATAGAGATCTTAGTCTTACTTGCAAATTATAACTAACACACCAATTAACAAAAAAGCTACGAAATACGCACAAAAAATCATGTATATAATCTGTACAAACACCTGTGCAGTTACATTTTGCACATTGAACTTTTACTCAAAAATAGTATCACATAGTTTCGCACCTGATTTTAATACGTAAATCGCTAGTCATTAAAAAATTAAAAGAGCTATCAAAGCAGAATAGCAAAAAATTGGTCTCATGAAGGTGACAACTCAATAAAAACAAGAGAGAAATTAGGCATGAAGTAAGAAAATAAGACAGAACAGAGCATTAAGGTTAGTGAAACAGAGGCATTATTAGAGCTTCCAAAATTTTTCCAGTGATCAACCTATAAATATTTAAAATTACAAATTAATTAAATATGTAAAAGTAGAAGAGCTATTTAAAAGCTGGAAATTAACAGCAAGGGGGTGAGAAATTGAAAAAACAGAGGAAATAGTTTAGAGTAAGAAATTACAGAGTAATCTTTTATATAAAAGCTAGCCTCAATGAAATAAACTGTGGAGAATTCTGGGGGGAGAGAGAGAGAGAGAGAGAGAGAGAGAGAGGGTTCAGAGTTCAAACAATGGAACGGATATTTGTATTGAGCTGAAAGGAAAAAGGGGTGAATTACTCGAATGGTTCCTATTTTTAATAAAATGCCATTTTGGTTCCTGTAGTTTATTCCAAATACTGATTTTCCTCAAATTTTGAAAATATCAAAGAAAAGGATTTAAATCCAAAGTTTGTATATATTGAAATAAATATTATGGAAAAGAAAATGATCGCTAAGTTAGTCGATTGCCTGTATGAGTACAAGCTCGAGGGGCAAGATTGGGTTTCAGGCCCATCGCCGCCTCGCTATAGGTGCGTGGTGGTTAGGGGTCAAGTGCGAGTTTGGTTTCTAATCGAATGCTGGTTGACTCATAAATTGCGGGCCAAATAAACGCCCCTACCCTTTAGGACAAAAGATGTCTTGTTTTCAATTTTGGTAACCAAATAGAATTTCAGTTAATAATGGTGGAGACTATTTTTGTAAATATCTCAAAATTTTCTCACTCTTAAACCAGCCTCTTTACTGGTATTTGTGTACAGTTACTTGCAGCTTTTTGTTGGTGGGTCCACTTTTTCAGAAAAGTTCAGATAAAAAGAAGTATGGGTAAAATAATAGTAACAGAAAAAGAGGTAACCGCACTGTTGCTATTTTTAGATTCTTTTTCCGTTTCTTATGTTGTAATAATAATAATAATAATTATTATTATTCATTTCCCGAAATTAATTAATTTCTAACATGTGTTGTCCATGTGTCCTGTGTTTATTATGGATGGACCCCTGTTGTTTTTATTTTGTACAGAAGGACCCCTTCACTTTTGCAACCTCAAAATTTGCATATAGATGTGTGAGAAACAAGATTCTTATTAGGGTTTTCTTAGATTTTAATTCCTCTATTTTGAGTTTAATCCTTAACTATGGTTCTTAACAGAAGAGTAGGGCTTAAATTGACACTTTAAAAGTTAAATTTTTTATTGCTTATGAACATAATAATATAGAAATATAACGAGTGGTTTTTCTCGAGAAAGATTTACTCCACTAGCCTTAAAATTAAACCTTACTGGTGAAGTGGAAAATCTAATTTATCGAGTTGATTGGAAATATGTCTAATTGGATTTATTGTTTTCTCTGCTTTTTGTCTGTTTTTTATACCCATTTATAATTGGTTCATATATAAACTTACATATTTGTCAATGATTAACCTAAATATGATGAGTGGTTTTCAAAATCATTTTTTGAGAATTTAAAAATATGTTTATGAGTCGTATAAAGGTGACATTTTTCATATACTACTGGATAATGAAATTTATATTTAAGAAAAATATTTATACTAACATAAAAATAAAATAAAATAATTTATTTCAGATATTTTTTATTAAAAATAAAAATGTTGTAACTATGATCGAATGGAATACAAGATCAACATAAACAGTTGACTGTAAAATAAATTATTATTTATATTTTTAACACCATGTTGTACTTTTAAATGATTATATAAAAAATAAAAATAAAAAAATTATTCAAATTATATTGTGTATATATAATTATATAAAAAAATTATTTATCTTAGATATATATGAATCAAATATCATATGTACTTACATAAATTATATTGAGATCAAATAATTTATTAAGATCGTGTGAAGTGTGGTCTTTTATTTGAGTTGGACTATAATAACAAGTTTTGTTTTTATTTGAATAAGTACTAACAATAAATTTAGATAAATTAATTTAATAATAATCAATTGAAATCTCTAAAGATGTAGCATTATTTTTTTTAAAATATACTACATATTATTATAATATATTTAAACATATTTTTGTTAATTTGATAATCATCAACTTAAATCTCTAAAAGTATAATATTATTTTTTTAACAAAATGTGCACATTAAGATTAATTAAATTACAATTTTGGGCATAATATTTTTTGCCACAAAGCTATAAAGTGAAAGATATTCTTAAAATGAAAAATGTATGAAACTAAGTTACCAAATCTTTTGTGTAAAGAGGACGCTCCTGTTCCCAATTTCTACTCCTACTTCCAATTTTTGCTCTTACCATTTATTGAAATACAGGGCTGACACTATCATACTTTCGCTTCGGTTCTGCAACCTGGTGTCTTAGGTATAAAATACTCTGAGTAGTTCATATTTTTAAAAGAGTAGTTATATTATTTGTTTTTAATTTTTCTTTTTTGATAATTGATTTTTCCATTTTCAAACGGTGGGGTTCTGTCCAAAAATTCAAATGTAAAGGGCCTACAATTGAAAAGAATATGAACCGTTAGTTCAATTATTTTCAAATAGTGCCAAAAAGTAGTGATAAATGTGACCGTTGAGCCGAATCTCTTTGTCCAAAGTTCCAATAAAAGCACAAACCAGAAAAAAAGGTAAGATAAATTCCAATACTACAAAATACTATTAACGAAAATATATGATCCAATATTTATTTGAAAAACAGGTTAATATTATCTGGACGTTACTACGATTAATTAATTGGCTCCCCATATTTTTATGGGGTTAGTCACTTTAGTCCTTTCCTTTGCATATTTTTACATTTTACCCCATAGTACTAACCTATTTTGGTAGTCGCTTCATTTTGTAAATTTGCATCCTTGCAGGTTGAGATTGGTGTATTACCAGAAAGATCTTTGACAAATTATCCGGACACGGGACCAGTTGCTTAATTTGGACGTATGCGTTCCAAACAAACGGGTCTTCTACAAGTGTGTGTGGGATTGTTGCGAGGGAGTTAAACTTCAATATATGAGGTACATTTGTACGGTTGAGATTGATTACCCGTACAATTGCACACGTGTACCACTTTTTTGCGCATGCGGAAACTAATCTCAATATTAGATGATCCCTCATGCTCAATATTATTTCGTACCAGTATATTTAAGTTTCTCTAATGGTCACGGGATTAGTCCGTGGCATAAAATAACTTGTTTTCCATTACTTCTTCGTATTAGGTTACAAAGTCTACAAATCATGGGTGTGGGTAAGTTCAACTTGCTTGTAATCGGTTTTTTAACACTTTTGTTTTAAGAAATATGTAATATTTATCTTGTGAACTAGATCAAATAAACTTTTCGACAAAGTTCTATGTATCTAACACTTGCTTTCGTATACAAGCATTGTCGTTAGACTTTCAACCATTGTCATCATCCATAAATAATTTTGAGTCAATTAAGAAAACATTCATAGGTATATAAAAAATTCATATAATAATTTATAGATTGTGCACCTATGTATTGCTCAAAAATGAGAGGGGAATGGAAAAGTGACCTATTCTACCTTCCTTATCAAAGAATGATTCTATAATTAACCATTGCATAAAGTGAGTAATTGTAACAAGGAACAAAGATAAACCTTGCATCAAGTGACCTATTATTCTACATGCCTAATCAAAGTATAATTCTAAAATTGCCGAGGAAAAATGGAGAGAAAGTTTAAACCCCTATCCTAAATTCCCAATCAGAGTAAGGGGCAAGAAAAGGATAGGAATATCTAAATGGAAAGAAAGCACACAGAAGACAATTGAAACAAGCAAAAACAGCTTAACATGATGCATACATGTATATATAGTTGAGTACAACATTCATGGCCTCTACCTAACTCAGCGATTCAAAATATAACCTCAAAAGGAACAAGCCACAAGACCAAAACACGTACCAACATGGCCCCTAACTACCAAAATTATGAGCCGAAGACGGAAATGGTGCAAGAAGAAAATTGCGACACTCTTCTTGTCTATCTCCCCGGTTCGTTCTTACCCTCATTTTCTGTTTGTATCATATTGCAATTGCTTACGATACATTCAATTAACATTTATGGTAAAGAACATCACCAAATTAATGCCACGGTCTTCTTGTGCATATAGAAGTTATCTCTTCTATATTCGCTCTAATCGTGACATTTGTCCTCATAATTAGTTGACATGTGTCCCATTAAATTAAGATTTTAAAATAATAAAACTTACCATAATAGAAAATTGCTAAAATTATATACATATGTATCAAGTTATCATAATAAAAATTATTAAAACTAAATTTCCAATTTGAAGTAAAAACATATTCAGGTAGGATCTCACGAACAGAAAAAAAAAAATTGCAGTCAAATTGATAAAAAGTTATTAAAATTATATTTAATAATCAAAACATTTTTAGAAAATAAAAATTTTTATAAATTAATTTCTACTAATATAAGATTTTTTATAAATTTTTAAAATATTATTTTAATCAATATTAATTTTCACACACCTCAAAAGAGCCTAGATAGATGCTATTTTTTCATAAAACCATTATCATGATATGAATACTACGGAATCCGATATTTTATAAAATTATAAATAATTAGAAAAAAAATACAAGATGACATATAAAAAAATATCAAAAATAATTTTATATAACAATTAAAATTAATATGCAACGAAAAAAATGATACTCACAGACAGCGCAACGTGTATACTGCACTCTAGTTAGCAGTTAACAAGTATGTCATCAAAACGGTCCACAATTTGGTGTCCGTGCACCGCAAGCGATGACATGGTGTACCGTCGGATGGCGACGGTTGCCACGTGCACCTATAAACAACATTATATCCTAAACTATTTTCATATGATGAAAAGTTGAAGAATTGATCTTACAGGTTTCAGGAAAGAGCAACTGAGGATTCAGCTGACAACAAATGGAACGCTGAGAGTAAGCGGAGAATGCCCTCTTGAAGGCAACAAATGGATCCGGTTTGAGAAGGAATATCCAGTTTCTACAAATTGCGACACCAACAGAATCACAGCAAGATTTGATGCCACAACCTTATATATCCGACAGCCTAAATTAATCACACCAGTGGTTCATAAGGACGAGGACAAACCAAAACACGAAACTCCAGACTCTCACAAAAAAGAAACTGAGCCACAGCCGCCATCTCAGAAGGACGAAGAAAAACCAGAACATGAAACTCAACCTCAGAAAAATGAAACTAAGCCACAACCGCCATTACCTCAAAGAGATGAAACTAAGAATGGCGAAAAAATGGAAGATGCAGTCTCTTCGAAATTCAACGGTGCTGATGATGGAGACATGGCACAGAAGTCTCCAGAGGAAAAAGGAGATAAAGAAAATTCGAAATCCAACGGGGCTGATGATGGTGACATGGCACAAAGGTCTCGAGAGGAGGAGAAGGAGAAGGAGAAGGAGCCGAGAAAAGGTGGCGTGGAAAATGATGAAACAGGAAAGAAGGATGATGAGCTTAAAACAGGAGAGCTTACGACAGGCAGGGTAGGGATGGCGAAGAAACTGGTGAGGATGATGACTGTGGTTGTGGTTGTTCTCGCAGTTGTTGTGCTCGGGATTTATGTTAAGAATTTAATCACACCTGCCATGGATTACGAGAAGTAACTCCCATACAAAATTTGAAATATTGATCATCTTTGTAACACAATAAGGGACTACAAAACTGGGCAGATGTATTTTCCCTGATAATTTAGTTCCCAATACTACAAAATACAGTCCAATTCTTGTTCTATAATATATGCTTGAAAAGACATCCAACTTATGCATATCGTTCTAATTTCGAGCATATTAATACTACAAGTTGTTTCACCAGTCACATAAATACCTTCTTTTACGTATATATATATATAAATAGAAAAGGTGCTGCAATTTCCTCTTGGCCTTCATCATATGTTTGGCACCTTCGGTAATTTTTCAAGAAAACAATCAATTTTCTAACATTTCTGATTTAGAAAACTTCAAAGAGTCAATAATAACTAATCATATTTTCAGAATGTTATGTAAAATATCCAACGTTCTATATATCACAAATGTATGCAATTTAACAAACACAGATGTTGTCTTAAAATCATTGAAGTTTCTCATTCTACTGCTAGACACTAATTTCACCCTTATGTACTAACTAATTGGATACATTTTGACAAAGAAATATTTGCCGTAAATTTTGTCATGGTTGAACAGAACAATAAACTCGGATGGTACATAGATGCATAGTGTCATTAGTTAAATTTTGCTTAGGGAACTCCGAGCTCACAACAAACCATTTGGGTCATCAAATCGAGTTCTCTGGCCCATAAATTAAAAATACCGCATTCAGAAGCAAGGAGAGAGCGTCCTTAACGGTAGTACTTTCCACCTATGTTTGCATGATTTGGCACATTTTCATGGCTTTTTGTGTTTGGAACAAAAAATCAATCTTTCATGTAAAGAAATTAAGGATAAGTGACTCATCTCAATTGCTAAGAGCACAAAAGTCTCTCAATAATGGTAACAACTTCTGCCATGCTCAGGCATGGGTTGTGTTCATTTGACTGCTCCCAAATATCGTAAGAAATAAATTCACTAGTATACGGGTGTGCAGTTTAGTAATACCGGTAGTGTACCAAGAATATCAATATCGATCTTGATGACTCTAGAAAATCATGAATATTCCTAGTAAATCTCAATTGAGCGGGATTATCTCAAGAGAATAAGCTAAAGTAATTTACACTAACTAATTTAACTAATTCTAACCTAAAATCACAGTTTTTGTTGTGAGTAGAGAGCACTAAGACTAAAATGTATCACTAAATCAATTAACTAAAATGATCGACCACTGGTTAATTCCGATAGGCTTCTTTTGTTCAATACACACTTGTCATAATTTCTTTTATATGAATTTACTTATAAATCTAAATTATGATTTTGAGTCAAAATATTTTACCAAGTGAATTCGACCCATTATTTCAGTAAAATCCCGTGAAGATGACACAGGAGGTAAAAAACTCATAACCATCCCTAAGGTTTTTTAAATTCATTGCATAGATAAAAATACCCGACATTACTTCTAAAATCTCTAAACTCTAATATGCAAAAATTAATTTCTAAATTATATCACAAGTTTGTCAAGTTTGCAACAACTAAAAAACCAAATATTTTATAAAATAATTTTCACTCAAAAAAATTTAGTATAAAAATTAAGTCTAAAAATATTC
>MKEJ01082019.1:0-10951 GCA_001753735.1 Embelia ribes | reverse complement strand
TTGAGCAAATCTAAATCCTTGTTAAGAGTTGAAACTAACTTCTTAAAAGTTTTATTCTTAGAACATACTTTATCAAATTTACTTAATAGTTCATCAAAAGCATTTTTCAATTTATCATGAGAAAAGGATTCTTGAGAAAATGTGTATACCTCTTCGGGTTCATTGTCGATAGCCTTGAAACACAAGTTTGCGATCTTATCTTCTTCATCGGAAGATGAACTATCCGAGTCGCTCCCCCATGATGCAAGAATTTCATTCTTCTTTTTCTTTTTGTACTTTTATTCATTCTTGAGTAGAGGACATTCCGCTTTCATATCCGGTTTTGCAACATTTGAAATAAGTTAGTTCATTTGACTTAGAAGACTCACCTTTGGAGGAATCTTTTGATTTGAAAGGTTCTCCTTTAGAGTAGTCTTTCTGGTAGAATTTAATTATGCTTTTCTTGTTCCATTTGACGAACTTATTGAATCTACGAGCAAAAAGTGTCATGTCTTCCTCATCACTTGATTTCTTATCCGAGACTTTCGGGATAGTACTTTTGAGAGCAATACCTTTGTTTTTATCGTCCTTCTTTTCTTGTTCGTCATCTTTGGCTTTTATCATCTCATAAGTGATTAGAAATCTAACCAACTCATTGAAAGTGAACTTCTCGAGGTCGCGTGCTTCAAGTATTACTGTGACCTTCTCACTCCAAGCTTAAGGTAGACACCTAAGGATTTTCATGACATTTTCCATCATAGAATAGATTTCACCAAGTGCAGTTAAATCGTTTATTAAAGTGGTAAAGCATAAGTGCATTTCGGAAATGGATTCATTTTCTTTCATGCAGAAAAGTTCATAGTCATGAACAACCATGTGGATGCTTGTCTCCCTAACTTATTTTGTACCTTCGTGAATGACTTCTAACTTATCCCAAATTTCTTTGGCACTAGAATATGATGAGATTTTGTTATACTCCATAGCGTCAATATCACAAATCAATACATTCATAGCTTTAGCATTTGTTTGACAAGATTTGGCTTCATCTGAAGTAAAATCTTTTAGTCCTTTTAAAACTATTTCTTTAGACTTAACATTTTCTTTCGCAGGATAAGTATAGCCATATGTAATTCTTTTCAAAGTATTTATGTCATATGCAGTGAGAAAAAAAGAACCATTGAAAAAAAGAGGTTTTGTGGTAAAATAACCTTCAACTATGTTATTGCTCATAAAGTTTGCCATAGATCGAAACTTAACGGTTTGTTAAAGCCAAATTTGATTTCTTTGAGTTCCGCTCTGATACAAATTGTTGAACCAAAAGGCAAATCAAGAGGAGTGGGTGAATTGGTTTTCTATTAAAAATTACCGAGTTAAAAATTATTTTCTCTTATTTTCAAAGATGTGTTGCAATATATGTGATGAATGAGCAAGTGATAATAGAAATGAAATATACTTAAAATAAAGTACAAGAAAGGAAATACGACATCATAATTTATAGTGGTTCGGTAATAGTCTTTCCCAATAATGAATCGGTAGACTCTCATGTCCACTATTCAAGGTTTTATACCTTGAGTTCCCTTTAGAATTCAATGTAACCTTTTACACCCTAAAGAACTGAGTAGTTTGATGGGTACTACTTGTTACCTATACCTTTGAGCTACCTGAGTTCCTAGTTCAAGCTTACACTCACAAACCGAGCATAATCCCTCTCAAACTACCCAAAATACACTCAAGAAACAAAACTTGGAAGTTTATAACTTACTTCCTAAGATCACAACAAAGTTTTGTATGAGATTTCACTTTAAAACAATCCTTACAAACTGATCACAAAGTTGAATAAGATTAGAAAGGGAGCTTGAGCTTTTTTGCTTTTTACACTTGGATTTTTAGAGCTTCTCTCACTTGATTGATTGTATCTTGCACACTTGCTTGTCTTGAAATGTGTATAGGAATGATATATAGCAGAGTTGGAGCAGACATAGCCATTGAAAAATAATGGAAGTTGCCCAACAAGATCCATAAAGAATTGAAAGTTGAAAATCTGCATTTGCTAGGCTGTTTGATGACCCTGAGTAGGGTATCCGACGCCTATCCTTGATGGATAACCCCTCGGACACTCATCAAACACAAGGTAAATGCCTTAGAAATTTTCCAACTTTTTTAGCTGAAGTGTAACTCAGGACATGGTTGTCCGGCGGTCTGCCCGGTGCCTCAAGGTCATCGATGATCATCAGACAGTTCAGAACATCTGTCCAGTTATTGCATCGAGTTGCCATTTTTTATCCTATTCACACTGGATATTAAATTTTATGATTACCTCGAAATGCCAACCTTTGATCCCTGTCATACTTGTTAAAATGTTTTAAGATACTCTTTATACTCAGGAAATAATATTAGTACAACAATAATACAAAAATTGCATAATTTTCACAATATTTGTAATCATCAAAAAATATTTTAATTTAATTTTAAAACCTTGAGGAAATAATCATGAATTCATTAGATCGTGGTTGTTTATCATAACATTGGCATAAATAGGAAATTGAATCATTTTCTATTTCTTTTCGGGACACCAGTATCGCCTTTTTATAAAAGGGAAAACTCCTGAATTTTTACACTTGGGGAATCTTTGTTAAGTTTGGGGACATACACCCCACCGTAAAAGCCATAAAACCTGCGTGAAAAGAGACCTTCGATTACTCTAGATGTTAGTGCACCTTAAAGTCAGGCCTATGATTCACGTCGCATAAGATGCGTTGATTATAGGTGGGGTATTTGTAGTTCGTCCCAAAACTTTTGTAAAGAGATACTAGTCCCACTTTCGACTTGAGTAGTAGTCTTAGTTGTAGCATTCGTCGGTAGCATGTAATCATTCTTATACATATGAATATACATATTTACATTCGTAGCATGCAAGTTCATTCATGATTACTTACATGATTATTCATTGATAATATGATCATTATCTTATTGCCTAAGTATGTTCATACTTTATTTTGTCGTAGCATGTACATATTTATTAAGACCTCATAATCTCATATTTAAATTATTGATTGGCCATTTGACCAGTATTCTTTTTCTCCTTTTCATAAATCGTATATAAAATTGTTCAATAGGCTCGGAGGCTAAAAATGATCATACTTAGTCATATCAAAGATGGCAGTAGTGGTTATTTTTTAGTCGTAGCCTTGTACATATGTATAATTTGTTATTCGAGGTTGTAGACAAGAATGATATGTACATTTATTTTCGTTAAGCATGTAACTTGAAACTTTCTTTTGTGTAATGTTAGCGCTGGCCTTCCTACTTCTTTCTTTTGTATAGTATTGGCACTGGCCTTCCTACTTTTTCTTTTCGCTGAATATTATATCTAAATTGGCAGTGGACGAAAGTGGCCACTCTAAGATGTTATAGTTATTATTGGAATGGATGTATATATCCAACCTGTGTTGTATATTGGGCTTGTAGGTATATAGATAGACTTTCGTATCTATTTTCATATTCATTTATCATTGTTTACAGTTACTTTAATTCTTTTGTTAAACAATCTCATCACCCCGGATTTTTATGGGGAAATTTAGGGCGTGACAGGCTATATGACTTCATTACTAAAATCCTTGCATTTTATAATTTGATACATTTATATCCCGAAAATGAAAGGAAAACACCCCATGCGTTTTATTTGTAAATAAATTTCCTTTCAAAAATTCCACGCAAATATCAATCCACGCCATATCATATGAATAGAATGTAATGCATTTAACTATGCATTTTTACATGTTATAACCCACACATTTAATATGATAATAATAACAATGCTATAAACATGTTATTAAACTAATTTCATGTTTATTTTATACCTACGCGATGTATCAATTACGTCTAATTCACCTATGCATATCAATACTTATATGACATATCAATTCACACCAATTCATCTACACATATTTGAAACTTATGTGATTTATCAATCACGTCAATTAATCTATGCATATTCCATGCCTATTAAACGTATTTATCACGTCCAATTCTATTCTGCATACGTATTACATTCAAGACGTCTCATTCACATCTACATACGGACAAAGTCATTAATTTTATATTAAAATTTGTTGACTATTGTACCTAACAAGACACTAGAAGTTGTCTTGAGACTTCCTATGCAAAAGCCCCAAATTCGCCCTTACTTCGCCCCTTCATTTGATCTAATAAATGGATGAGAATGATCATGCACCTATAGACAAATATGATCCATACGTAATAAGGAATAACAATATCAAGTTTATTTTCACGGTGAAAATACACAGAAGATGAGAACATGTAAACGAAAGAGACGAAAGACGAGACTTACCTCAAAATGTGTGTCTCGCTCCAAGGATGAGACATTACCACTTTTTACTCGTAACAGAACCCCGAAGCTAAATGATATTGAACTCCAAAGGTTGAAGAAAAAAAGGCATCATACCTCTCTCTCTCTTCTAATTTTGAAAATTGGGAAAAAAAATGAAGAAGAAAACTGTTGGTCCTTGCCACTTAAGTCAGTCAACACTAATTGGATCGATCGGTTTATAACTTTGGATCGATCCAATAGCTAGTTGGATCGATCCAATAGCTAGTTGGATCGATCAGACCAAGTGGAATTTTTAGTGCTCACATTTTGAGCAAAAACTTCAAAAACACTCATAATCCCCAATAGGCACTAATAGAAGTGTCTAGTAACTTTCAGAAAGACATTTGAGTGATCGAAATTCGATCTACGCAATATAACATGACTACCGACAAACTCCGTCCAAACATTGCATTTCTACGCTACTCGTCGTTATCCCCCATGCCATGTGACTACGCACAATACACCACACATATTACATGTAGTCCATGTGTTCTACGCAATAATAATATTATGATACAACGAATAATATTATTATTAAAATAAAAAAATTCATTCGAATTTTCGAGATGTTACAATACGCTAAATACATTTGTGATTTCTACAAAAGTAAATTAGAAATTTTGTTTTGTCTTTTTATTTTTTTTAGCAATGTGTGGTGAGTTTTTCATTTATTGTATTGTTAGGGGACTATCAATATTTAAGTAGGACGTGTGATTGTACTACAAAAATGTATAAAATAGGAGTTTAATCTAAAGCAATAATATCAATTATTTGGCATTTATTGCATGTAATTTGTGATACTTGCATTTCAAGTAATTGAAGTTAAAAATGTCAAATAATGAGCATGTAAGAATTGTTGAGGAATTATAGCTAAAATTAAAGACCCAATAATTAAAGGAATAAAAAGTACAAATAATGACCAACAGTTCCAGTATGTTTCGATCAAACAGTTCAAAAAATGGGATAACCTATTTTATGATATAATTGCCCTATCAATCCTATCCTTCCTATCTTATCATTTTATATAAGAATCTATCCCTCATCATTTACAGACAATGAGACCATTCCACCATCTTTTCATTTATTATCTGTCTTTTTATTTTGTGGTGAATAAGTCCAAGGAGAAAACAAGAGAGGGAAACTCATCACTACTCACCAATCATTTTTTATTTTTCTGCTTTTAGTTTTTGTTGGTTTTTGTTAGGTTGAAGGGGGGACACATTTTGATATTACTTTTATTTTTTTCTTTCTTTGTTTATTTTCTCTTGTTTTTAAGCTTTTGTAAGAAGACAAACGGGTGTGGCGATAAGTTTTGAGGTTGAATTTACAAACTTAAATAGCTCTTGTTGGAGAAATTGCTATTATTAGTCAATAAAAATTTGTAAGTTAATTTTGTTCCTTGATTAAGTTGTTGAAGTATTGACATAATTATTTTCTTAATTAGTTACAATGCCGTTATTAGATATTCTCAATTGAATTGTGTTATGTTTAATATTATCATACTAGGCAAATTTTATTTTTACCTAGGGGATGCAAATAGATTAGCGGAATCCCCTAACACCCTAATTGATTAGTATGACTTTATACATCTTAATCCAAAACTAATTTAGTCTAAAATCTAGGTTAACCTATCTGAGTACTTCAGAAATTATCTAGGTGTAGTTATCCAGTTTGACAAACTCCTAATGGCACACTAGGTAAAAATTAATCAGATTATAAACATCAATGATCTTCTAGACACAATTTATTGGAACTCATCAATTAGATAAATTAAAGAAAGTAACTACTTTATTGTGTTTCCTATTTAGGCAAGACTTTTAATTATTACTATTTAAAATTTACATTTACTAAATTGTTAGTAAATTGTTAGCCAACACTCTTCACGTATCAGGACCAACCACGGAGCAATTAGGAGTAAGAGCAATTTAATTATTTTTAATTTCTTAAATTGAATTCTAATGTTAAGAATATGCAGTTAGAAACTTCTTAGAACTTCGAAGCTCATTAAGAGTCCCTTAGATCGATACTCAGTTTCTTACTGACAAAATAATACCATTTCTAATTGCACTTGCTAGGTTCATAATCTGCACGTTTACAGAGCGATCATTTATGTATGTTGAGTAAGAATCATGTTTAATTCATGGTTTTGTGTATATACTTTTATGTAAAGAGATTGAAGTGAAGAAATAATTTTAAAATTTAATTGGTTCATAATATATTTATGTGTATTTATATGCAAAATTGTAAGGAGATTAAAAGAGACCTCTTTATTTTAGTTCGTTAGATTTCGGAGAAATAATCCTTGTAATGTAAAAGGAATAGCATATCATATTTGATGAAATTTGTGTACTTATTAGCGTGATTGATGAAAATATTCTCTTCTAGGTTTTTTATTTCTAAATAGACGGGATACATATAAGAAGATTATGTAGTCAGCTATCAAAAAAACTAAGCCATCACTTATTAAATAAATATACAATTAGATGTCATGATTAGAGCCAAGTAGGCTGGGACGGAGCTCGAAAATTAAGTAAGGGGTACGATAGCATGATCCTAGTTATTTGCTTAATTTTAATTTACTATAGATTAAACAAGTTATATTAAGAAAGTAAATGAGAATACAAATTCTATTTCAAAAAATGAAAAAAAATATATTAATTTTGTTTTTTTTATATGAAGGGAAATTATGTAACTTATTGTTTTTTAAGAAATAATTAATTTATGGTGCATTTAGTATTTTTTGGTGGTGCAAGTAACAATAATTTAATTAATTTATAAGCGGTGGCTTTAGTCATTTTTGTGGTGCAAATAGAATTGTCCTATCTAAAATAAGAGGATAAATCAAAATATATTAGGGCAAAACAGACTGGTGGCGGACGAGTGGTAAAGTAAAATTTACCCAATAAAATAAACAATGGGAAAGAAAAATAAAAGGGTTTGATGATAAAATAATAACATTTTTCATTAGGGTTAATTGCCATTTAGTATATCTACCTTTTACCCATTGGCAATTTTGTACATCAATCTAAAAAAAATACTTAGTAGTACATTAACGTGGAAATAATTTTTTAATCAATGCACTTTTAATAGTTTCCGTCCAAAAATTGGATGAAAACCATATGCGGTACGTGCAAAACCTGTTACTTCACAAGGGCATTTTGGTCATTTCCTACCCTGCATTTTAATATCTCAAACAAACATTTTTTTACTCTCTGAATAAAGAGAGAAAAGAGAAAGACGAAGATACAGAAAAAGAGAGAGAGAGAGAGAGAGAGCGGGACAGGTGAGAGGAGAGAGAGCCACCAATGATTGTGACTGTAAGCACATAAATAAAGATCACAAAATGGGTTATATTGTGAGAGATCGCACCAAGGTTTTAAAAGAAGGTATGAGAGCACCTCCATATTGTAACACCCCATCTGTTCCTACTTGGCGTTTTATAAGAAAAAAGTTTCAAAAGACAACCAAGTATGCAAGAGTTAGAAATGCATCCAATAGTAAAGAAACAACAACATTGTAAATATGAAAGGCAATAAGAGCCCAAGTAATTGTGTACACACGACTATGCAACATCGACCAACTAATCATACATTAGATAATATGTATTGCGTACTTCAATGCAACTAGCACGACCAAAGCGACAATCATAATTTAAGTACAAACCTTGTAACTTTGTATGCATTTCTGGAATTAATATCGACCAGCAATCATATATCAACTAGAATGAAAAGTAATCACTGGCACGTCCGATACGACTGACAACTCGAGCACCATATCCCGATGCTTTACGCGTAAAGGTTTGTGGATAGCCCTTCCTATCCTGAGTTCCCATGGAACCCAGTCAAGTTAGTACGAAACCATCTGAGATGGCATGTATCCTCGAATGACTTGATACCAACTATAACGCCCCACAATTTAATACGATAGCTAATGGAAACAACGGTCTAAAAACACCAGGAAACATTAATTGATCATTTAAAAGTTTACATCAGAAACCTCAACGACAACATGAACTAATAATCATCCAGCCTATTATCATGTTTTGGCCTCTTATTAGATAAAGTACATATGTACAATATTGTCATTTCTTTACTATTGAATGCATTTCTGACCTGTGCCGGTTTGGTTGTCTTTTGAAATTATTATTTTTTTTATAAAATGCCATACAAAAGTAGGTGGGATTGTTCGTGGGAAGGTCTAAGTTGAAGCTCACTTGAGAATGACAATGTCTAAAGAGTTCATGTTCTTTTACGTTCACTTGTGGTTTTCCAAATTGAAGCAGGTCGTTGGCCAAAACTATTGTTTTGACGTTATTTTATTCCAATAAGAGACCGGATGATGGATTAGTATATGACGTCATTGAGATTTTGTAAACTTTTAGGTATTCAATGAATGATTAATTGTGGTTTATTGTTGCAAATGTTTGGGCATTACTGTATAATTAGCTCATTTGAAAGTGAGAAAAAAAAAAAGACAGAAAGATATTAAGTGGTACAAGTGTTAGCAAAGAATATAGCTGAGTGATATACATTTTATGTACTAATTCGTTCCCCTCTTTCCATGTAATAAAACGCATCACACTTGTTCCGTGGACTAGGTTCAACTATAATATATAAGTTTGAGATTGAACCACGAAAATTTTGCATCTCACTATTTTATATTTGCAGCAAATTTTATTTCAATATTTAATTTACAACAATAACTTTATTTTTTTCCTTTTTCTTTTGGACAACTATGAGAAATTTAAAATATTGAGAAACCATACGGGCTTTGGCCTCTCAAATGTCTTTAATTATGCAAATGAAATCCGAATTGTACTTTTTATTCAAGCTGTTTTCTACATCATTTTATTACGAACAAAATAGTAAATCATCAAAATTAAATAACAGTGTTAGCTGTTGTAATAATAAAGATTGCAATCTTGTCGTTCAGCGTGTAGCATATGTAGTGTAATAATAATAGAAATCGAGACTATGAATTTTTCATTTTTTTTCTCGTGTAATAATTATAGAAATCGGGACATGAAATTTTCATTTTTCAACTCCTCTTTGTTTTTTTATCATGGCTCATCATTGCATTTCATCCTCAAAATTTTTAAAAACAAAACAAAAGTAAGCATAAATGCTAAGAAATAATTTTTAAATAACCAAATACTCCTTAACTTTGACCTACTCTGTGGCTTTGAATTTCTTAAAAATAGATCTTATAATTATATATATAGAGAGGAGTGTTTACCAAATTGTTCGTACTATTCAAATCGTTCAATCGAAATCAAATCGCAAGCAAATCGAACCAAACCGATTGACAATAGTTTGGTTTAATTGACAAAATACAAAACCTAACATTAGTAGTTCAGTTTGCAAATTTAATAAACAAAACTGCTAAAACTGAACTGAACCACCAATACTTAAAGTTATAAAATAATAATATATATTCATATATATATATAAAAAATGAGACCTAATAAGTATCTACTCATCTCGTTATTCCATAATTACATTCGGCTTCCGGTTACGGCTCTCCTTTTTCTTTTTTATAAATTTAGTTTTAGTTCATTAATGAAATTTATCAATGTTCAACATCATTTTCAACAACTAACATAAATATTCAACTTATATATTATAGAAATAAACATAGTACATACATATCATACATGTTACATTATAGGCTCCATATTTTGCATTCTTTTTGCTATTTTCTTTGTAAATCTTCAAACCGTTCGAACCAAACCGCTAAGTATTGGTTTGATTTTGCTTTTCGATTTTTTCTAAACCAAATCAAACCGAACTACTAATTAGTTATTGGTTTGGCTTCTAATTTTTATCATAAACTGCTCCAACCGAACTGCGAACACTTCTATCAATTTCACGAGGTTCAAACAATTAATGAATAATATTTTGGTAAAATACATCTATTATTTGCTAAATTTGAGACTATTAATTAATATTCTTAATTTTTGCCCATTAACATTAATCCAATACTAAAAACTTTAATTTGTTACTTCTATTTTCCAAAGAAAGAATGACATTACAAAATCAATTACTTTATAGTGGAGCAATTAAAGCCTGTTGGGTTAACCTTTTATTTTCATTATATTTTTAAAAGCTGAAAATTTGTTTGTTTGTCAGTTTTTCAATTTCAATTTTCAAAAACTGAGTTTTCTCATGAGAGTAATTCTGAAAACTCATTTCTCTAGATTTTTCAAATTTTCAAACTTAAGTTGAAAAGTAAATATGTACTATATTATTTTTTATAATAAATATACTTCAACTTTCTATTCTTAATTTATATTTGTAACTTAATTTTTCTATCTTAAATTCAACTGGAAAATATATATTTTTTAAATTATAATATGATAACTTTAATTTATTTTTATATTTAAAAATTAAAAATTTCATTCATGTAATATTAATAATTATCTTCTATTCTTAATTTTTTTTTATCTTTAATCCAACTAGAAAATATAATTTTAAAATTATAATACATGGTAATTGTGATTTATTTTTTATTCAAAATTTTCAAGAATTTCACTCATTAGTAATAATTATTTTATACTCTGTCTATTTATTTTTAATTTAAAAT
>MKEJ01082017.1:0-16239 GCA_001753735.1 Embelia ribes | reverse complement strand
TTGTATTTCATAGAAAAATTACAAAATTGATTCTTTTTCAAAATCTATTTCATTCTAGAAAATTTCAAGTTCTTACACAATAAAAGAATGGTTTGCACCTATATCAAACAAAATATCAAATAACGAATACTTAAATAGAAGGTACCTCTAGTGACCGAAGTATTTTTCAGCTCAGTAGGGGCCTATAGTGAATAGAGTATAGTTGGTGATGCCGAAGTAGACGTTGCTGCCAAAGACTTACTCACATTATGCGGCTAACCTCTACAAGTATTTCCAACCCTTGTCCCACTAAAAGTTGCTTGTGTGACTCATAGTGTAATGGCAGTCACCAATCCCTGTTCTAACCTCTTTTGGACACTTAAAGCTCTTGCATCCAAAGCCCTAACATTCTTAGCATAGACCTTTTTTCACTATTTCATTTGATGACCCTTCTCCCCACATCTCCAACATTATGAGCCCTTAGGAAAAGTCTTCGAACCCATAACTGTTGGTGAAAACTTCTGAGAGGTTTGCATTGAGGGTCCCTAGAAATAGCCCTTTCGACCTCATTTTCTATTTCTATTTTCCCCACTCAAAGCATTCCAATTTGACCTATTCTAACCCTGATTAGGGCTAGTGAAAAATGTACTAACATATTTTGGCAGTAGTCCCTGGGACTGACTACCGCCTCGGTTAGTTTTCCTCCCTTCCCTATGTTGGTCATCCAGCTTTAAATACTCTTGTTATTTAGCTTATTCGATCACTTCCTCAGGAGAAGTCCATTTACATGTCACTACCAATTATCGAATGGATGAAAGTAAACCAATGTAAAATTTGCTAACCTTGTGAGCTTTTGTCAATACTTCTTCCGGAACAAAATGGGAGCAAGCAATGAACCTCTAGGCATAGTTAGCAACTGAATCATCCCCTACCTCTAGCTCTATCTTATTGAACTTATTTCTCATTTCTCCCCATTGCACCTCGGAAAAGTATTTCCAATGAAACATATCCTTGAATTTCTCCCACGCCAACTCCACATTCCTAGTATGTAGCCACTCTACGACATCTTTCTGAAATGTAGCCAGAGAGACCCTCGCCATTATATATGGGTCACTAATCTCCATATGGTAGAATTTGTGCTCTATATCTGAGAGCCAAGCATCAATATCCATTGGATCCAAACTACCCTCAAGAGTGATTTTCAGATTTCGAACCAACTTCCTCCGAATCTCCAAAATATTATATTCAACATGCCCACTTCCACCCATGCAGGGCACATTAGCTCTTGCAAAGACCCAAATAGTCCTATCAATCTATTTAGCCATAAGTCTGGTCAGTTGCTATATATCCACCATACCATACATCAGTGCAGCTCCGCCAATTTCCACTACTAGTTTCACGGGTAGAATCTCAACTTGGTCACCTACTGAAGCAATATCTTCCTCTTCTTTAGGCATAAACTCAGTGAGGAAACTCTCCACGATCCTATAGTTGTCCTTGGTACCCTGACTAGGATCAAATGAATCATAATTAGGTGACAACTCAGGTGCCACAAGTGGCAGAGTTGGTGCATCCTTGAGATTTCGGCTAATACAAGGACGACCATGTCGCCTTACGGACATTTCAGTTATAAGGGGCACCTATTCTACACCACCTCATCTAGCCATTTGGCTGTCTATATGTGCGCTCCTTCTTTGTTCTCCATTTATGATCTAGAATGGAAACAACAACCACAATCAATAACAAGTTCGCATTATACTTAGAAAGAGCAGTAACTTTTGGTTTACATTAGTCAACAACGGAGTCCTATAATAGCCGGCAAGGCATCCCCAACCATAATATCATAAGCCTGGGTGTCAACCTTTGTCTTCAAAGAAATCATTATTTTTTTAGTCCTTTAAAATTGCTTGTACAAAAGAATGCAACCTATGTATTTATTTAAACAAGCATATAAATCACCCATAGCAAGCAAGACATCCAATCCTAGACACCTACCCAACCAAATAGACACGGCTTAATTGAGTACTTCTCAAACCTAAAACCAATACTCAAAGCTCCTAAGGTTTTGCATAAACCTTGAACTCTTATACCAATTTATCACGCCTTGGAATCTCTAACCCCAAGACATTAACTAAACACCAACTAATACACCATTCACAATAATAGATCACACATTCTTATTATATCATTTTGAATCTCAATATATGTATTACAAATTTCACAATTCGGGCCAAACCATTGCCCACACATTATACAACTGTCTTGCCTTGTAAATAAAATTACAATAATAGTCTTAGCCTAATTAGCCATCAATAAATGATGGCTCACTGAGTGTACTTAAGTCTCACCTAAATTCTTTCGTTAGGAAGGCATTCACTTCTTTACGGAACACTAAATACGTGAACTTAATCCAAGCAATTGGACTCAAGTCTCACCAAAACCATTTCATTAGATGGGCATTTATTCCCCTACAAGACATGAAACGCGTGAACTTAGTCCAAGTAATTGGATTCAAGTCTACATATAAACTATTTCATTAAGGGAGCATTTACTCCCTTATAGGACATTAGATGCTTGAACTTAATCCAATCACTTCCCTTAACCATATTCACCATTTCAATTCCCTTACATTTCCACCATTTTACTTTTAATCATCTTTCAATTTTTTGCCTGAATGATTTGCATATTCACCACCCGCAGGTATTAACCAGTTCATATTACACATTTCACAATTCCAGATTTTTACTATCTTTTATCTTTTACCATACTGTAACTCATATTGTAATAGTAACTTTGTAATTACTATTTACTATACGGTAAAAATCACAAAATAAACAAATATGCAATTTAATCCAACCAAAATGTAGATAATAGAAAATTCATGAGTTTTTTTAATTGTTCCTTATTCTAAATATCGACGGATTGCCATAGATCAGATGACTAATACTCAAACAAAAAGTTATCGAGAAACTGAATGAAACTTCGAGGAATTTATAAAATACAAAGATAAGATTGACAATAAGAGGTTAGGGCATCTTTTTGACAACTTTTATTTATAGTGAAAGCTTTTGTGACTGTAAAAATATTCCAAAAAATGGGAGAAATTTACCTCATGATGAACACTACAATGACAGGAGTTCAAATCTTCATCTCAAATGTTCTCGATGTTTTCAGATTGCAAAAGATTGAGTTTTTATCCAAAAATTGCTCATCTCTCTCTCTCTCTCTCTGTGGCCATGTTTTGAAAGTTAGGAGGTGGGAATGAACTTGAAACAGTTGAAAAATCCCTTTTATAAGCCAGACTGTCTGACGGATGTCTAGAGAATTCAAATTGTTGGATAGGTTATCGAACCACCTATATCAGTATTGTTGTTTGGAGGCCAAAAATACAAAAACAAAAAGCCTAACTTTTTTACCTGTGTCCGGTAGCATGTTTGGTAGGTATCCAATGCCGGATAGCCTCCGACAAGCTGCCAGACGGTGGTTGCTGGACACTTTTTTTTTTTTTTTGATACGGGTCATACATATTCCCCCTACTTGATTGAGCGACTAGGCACAAGATAACTATAATTTCCTTATTTGTAGGAAAATTGTCAAATAGGATTATCTTGATGTCGATTTCTTTAAGAAGCAAGAGGACCTAAATTTAAGTGGTTGGCTTAATTTTCAAGGGTTTGAGTATATTATTTATATGAATAAGATTATTTACCCTGAGCTTGTAATTCAATTTTTCATTAATTTGAAAGTAACTTATGAGTAGAGTATTCAGAGAAGTTTTCAGACCAGGGTTGGCAGACAAGATGTTTCTGTGACCAGTATTGAAATCGCATCTTTGTTTTGCCTCATGTCTGATAGTGATGCCAGAGGTGACTTAAGGCAAATGCGAAAAAGACTAGGCATAATATAACTATTGGTGGGGGCACATATGGAAAATCAAAAAGTTTCCAAGAATGAATTTGTCATATGGTTTTAGTAAAGGTGCTTATTCCCTTGGGTAGCAGTGCAATGTTCGGTTAATGAACGATAACTTTTCTATTTTTACACAATGAAATACTTTGTCAAAATCAATATTGATGCGATGGTTTTGGAGTATTTCAACTAACGTCAAACAGCTCTTGGAGGCATTCCCGATAGACAATTTATCATAGGGATTCTTAAACTATTTAGTTTTAGTTTTGAGGACATTCCTACATATAAAAGCCTTTTTTTTTTGCAGCTTAAAAGTTCTAGATTTTTAGTTTTTTTTTATTAGAAGTTGAAAAGTATTTGTTTGTTTAGCTTTTAAGTTAGCTTTGCTATTTTGACCGAGTAATGATATACATCGAAACTAGTTGTAATGAAAATTTGTACAAATTAATTTTATGTGGTTCATAATTAATCACGTCATCATATTCCATCTCTCTTCCTGTAAAATAGGGGTGATGTGGCTAATTGTGAACTACACAAAACTAGTTTGTACAAGTTTTGAGTATAGCTAGTTTGTATGTATATCATTACTCATACTGACCAGTAGCTGCTATAAGCAATAAGTTATAAGTTGCTAGATCCATTTAGATCGTGTTTGGCCCCTTAGCTTTTGAGTTGAGCATTTTTTGCAGATTTAACTTGTAAAGTTAGAACATTTAAGTTTTGAGAGATGCGTCTAACTTAGTCTAAAAAAGCTACCTTTTTTTTTTCCTTTTTTTTTTCTTTTCTGAAGTAGGGTATTTTGAAAAACTGTTATTTTTTGCTTAAGGTTGTAGCCAAATGGACCTCTTTTTTATTGTTTTAGGAATACTTGCGGAATATGCACTCGCGATGCGTATGTAATGCGTAATAAATGGAAAAGGAAAAGTGGTCTCAGACTGAAAACTATGAAACATAGCTTCTTTTTAAAACTAGCCATTGCGACAATGCGCCTTACACTATATTTAATTGAACAACGTTAAATGAGAAGTAGCTTGAAAAAATTAATTTTGAACAAACTGTATGCATCAAACACAATAACTTTGTGTGCAAAATATATTTGAGAAACTTTCTAAATAACAAAAAAAATACCTTCAAGCTCCTATTCACATGTGCTTCTGTAATTTTTTTTTTTTTTTTGTGTTTTTTTTTTAATGTACCTACAAAGAAAAAGAGTAATTATTAAAGAGAAAGTGAGAGGAAGAGAAATGACATGCTGAAAGTGGAGAGAGACGGAAAGAGAGAATGAGGGAGATGGGATAAAGTAACCGCATTGCAGAAATTTTGGGTAGTGGATTAGGCTGTTTATTTATTTTGTCCCTACTGTAATTGAATTATTATTTGAATTGAATTTGTAAATTTATCCATTTTTGGAGAGCATTTTTGGAACACAAAACTTGGCGCAATTTCACAATGCTCCGCCTTTATAATGTAGATAGATAGGTATGGAAATTGCTTCTATCTTGTTTGATTATTCCTTCTATATCTTTTTTTGTTGAATCAAATTTCTAACTTAGGAATATACTCTAGGATCCTAAGTGAATTGAACTCTCATGCTTACTTCTAATTGCATATGATTGTCAACAACTCTCTATGACCATGACTTATAGTTGTCACCTAGGGCTAGTTTAGTACGTTGGATTGGGTGGGAATGGAATGGAATGGAGAGCTATGCCTGTTTTAGTGTCAATTTCTCATGTTTTAGTTGCGAGGAGCATTGCCTACCCGTCGGATTGGAATTGATTCTCGACTTTGCCACACTACTATCTATCGTTCATCATGTTAACCCTCCCCCCAAGCTCATCAATTTTGCTAATTAAAGACACTCCTTTGGATTCCTCCACGTTCACTTAAACTTGACATTCTACATGCAACTCCTGTTATTTTTCCTTTTTTAGATTGAGATCAATGCCTCTTGTTGGTGTAACTTATTCTCTAACTTGGAAATTTATATTATTGCATGAACTTTTGCGATAATGCTTACAAAATCCTTTCTGGGGAAGGCTCTTTCTTTCCNNTTCCTCGAAAAGTTAAGGATTAGTGATCCTTTTCTGAAATCAAATGGATTCGGTTTGCTTTTGGATGGAAGAATTATAAATTTTTATGAGGGGTTTGTTTTCTGGATGAAGGTTTACAGAAAGTGGAAATTTTTTAAAAGCTTGTGATGAAGGGATGTGAGACTCCTATTGCTTTGGCTAGAGGCATCATGTGTCATGGTTATAGCTAGGGGATGAGGGAGAGAATTGACAGAAATGAGTCCTTAGATCTGCTTGATCATTTAGCTTCTAAATAACTCGAGGTCCTTTTTCCTGATACCAAATTGATGTCACCTACATTCAAGAAACAAAATAAGACAAAGAACGACCATGACAAACTGAATCTATCGTCGTTCTAAAATGAAAATGTATCAGGAATGAGTTGGATAGAGAAGTGAAAAAGAAAGTCGGGGAGAATGGAGAGACTTTAAAGACACAATTGGGGACAGATAGTGATAGGAGAAAGAAATGTGAGAAAATCATAAAAGATCACGAGGGTTTCCTGGATTTAACTACAGAAAAAGAACTGACGTGAGAGAGTAAGGGATTAAAGAATAGAGGAGCAATTCTTTCTTAGGGTCACAGGGCCCCACAATTTCTCTGACCTCATTGTATAGTATTCTAAAAAATACTTGTGGAAACTTAATAAAATATAGTGAATTATTACATTTAAAATATGAATAACTCATTACCACCAGGTACTACCTTGCATCGCTTGCTATTATCTTCAATTACTTCAAAAAACCTATGTGAAACTTTAACATCCACATTGTCGTATATCTATCGTTGTTATACAAATATATGGACCTTACATAGACTAAAATTTATATTGAGAGGCATGAAAAAATTAAATTAAATGTTATGCTGTGGATATTACCTTAGTGATGGGAAAATATTGAGGGTTGAGACAAGTTTGTACTTCTTAGGAGTTTGTATCCTTTCTTTAACTTATTTAAAACAGCTACCAGAACAAAATCTTGGAGGTTGTTTTCCTCTATTCTTCCAGTTATTTTTTTGGTCAAAAGTTTGTCATGATTTTTCAAAGTTTGCAATTAAAAAGGATCTTTTATGTCTTTAATACCTCTTGTTGGTGAAACTTATTCCCTTACTTGGAAATGAATATTTATGCATGAACTTTGCCATAATGTTTACAAAATCCTTTCTGGGGAAGGCTCTTTCTTTCCCTCATTGACTTATATGGTCGGTATCCATCATACATGAAAATCATAAGAAGTAGCCAACATCTGATTGTTTGGTCTCTGGGAAGAGTTATCTTTTCTGATGAATTATTTCAAGGATGCAGAAGAATTTCTTTGTATAGACCAGAGACACCATTATTTATTTGGGATAAGAAAGTCAGTTTCCTTTTGGATGGAGGGTTATAAATCTTTATGAGGGGTTTGTTTCTGGATGAAGTTTTACATAGAAATTTGAAATTCATTAAAAACCTGTGATAAAGGGATGTGAAATTCCTATTGCTTTTGGCCAGAAGCATTATGTTTCCTGGTTATAGCAAAGGGATAAGAGAGACAATAGATGGCAATGAATGATGTCATCCACATTCAAGAAACAATATAAGACAATGAATGACCATAACAAGCGGAACTAAGTTTATCGTTTTTCTAAAATCGGAATGTAGAAGGAATTCGTTTTATAGATAAGTGAAAAAGAAAGTTGAGGAGAATGAAGAAACTTTAGAATGCATTGGGAACAGAGAGTGACTTATGAATGAAATGTGAGAAATCATAAAAGATCATGAGAGGTGTCTTGCATTTAAGTACAGATTAAGAAATGACTAGTGAGGAGAAGGGATTATAGAAAAGAGGAGCAATTCTTACCTAGAGCCACAGGGCCTCACATTTTCTGTGACCTCATCGAATAACATTCTAAAAATTATGTGTTGAAACTTAATAAAATTTAATGAATATACAACCTCTAAACTGTTGCTTTTTATAATTGAAAGATGAATGAATCATATCACATTAGTTTTATCTCATACCACTTACTTTTATCTTCAAACGTTAACATCCATATTGTTGTATACCAAGGTTATTATTATACAAATATATGGATACTTACACAGACTTAAATTAATATCGAGAGAAAGAGGCATGAGAAAATTAAATTATCATGTTGTGGATATTGCCTTAGTGATGTGAAAATATTGACGGTTGAGACACATTCATACTTTTTTTAGGAGTATGTATTATTTTTTTAACTTATTTAAAGCAGCTTCCATACACAATCTTGGAGGTTGTTTTCTTCTATTCTTCCGCTTCTTTTTGGGCAAGTTTGTCATGATTTATCAAAGTTTTCAATTATTACAATCAACGGAATCTTAATCCCCCCACCCTCAAATTTTCTGTTGAACATGTGATATCTTAGTCTCGACTTTCTTTTTCTCCAATGTCTGTATTTATCTTGGTGTAATTACCTGTCATTGATGTTTTGTGGTGTTATTCCACAGGCTGTTACTGCAATGGTTCAACAAGCCATGCAATATATTGATGAGACTCCGGATATTGAAACCAAGATAGAGCTCATCAAGACACTCAATAATGTTTCTGCAGGAAAGGTTAATACATTTTCCTAAGCGTAATGATAGTTCACGTTAACAAAAATGTGAAGTTGATCATGTTTGTTTGCCCTTTTTCACTCAATGTTTATTATCTACTGTAGATATATGTTGAGATAGAGAGAGCTCGATTGATCAAAAGGCTTGCAAAAATCAAAGAAGAACAGGGACAAATTGCCGAGGCTGCTGATTTAATGCAAGAAATTGCTGTGAGTGGAGGATCCTGGGTTTTTATGCATTGATATGTCGAGTACCTTACTCTGAAATTTGAATGAATCTTTCACTTTTCCCAATGTTTGCAGGTGGAAACTTTTGGTGCAATGGCCAAAACTGAAAAGATAGCTTTCATTCTCGATCAAGTATGAGATACCCTTTTTTTTCTTTTACTCTTTCTATTATTTTATATGTATATATTTGTTGTTAACCCGTTTTTAGTGGTCAGATTTATATTGAAAATAATGGTGAGTAAATAAATCGTCTCGAATACAGGTTCGTCTATGCTTAGACCGCCAGGATTACGTGCGTGCACAAATCCTCTCTAGAAAAATCAGTCCAAGAGTTTTTGATGCTGATACTTCAAAAGATAAGAAAAAACCCAAGGAAGGTGATAATATTGTCGAAGAGGCTCCTGCTAACATCCCATCACTGTTGGAGTTAAAAAGGATCTACTATGAATTGATGATACGGTATGGCATGTCTTATTTTTTCTTTTACCCAATTTGTCGTCTTTGATTTTTTGCTGTGAAGTCATTTAAATAACTAGTCTCTTGCTCTCTTGCATTGGTATTTCATTTATGCCAAGTTGTTTCGTCAAACATCATAATTTAGTTCTTATGTTGATTTTGAAGTCTTAGTTTTGTCTTTCGTTATGTTCACTTGGTTGTCCATATGTATTGTTATGTCCTTCGTTTGTAGTCCATTAACATGATAACAACCTTGTTAGGTTCTTAGAAAAATTGTGTACCTCTTGGTGGGGTTTGACTCCACTGCACAACCGAAAATAAAATTTCAGAATTTGGAGTGGACAGATACAAGGAAAACAGGGACACAGAAGCAGTAGAATGATAGATTAGAGGATGAAAGTGAATCATTGCTGTTATCCAGTAGAAGTGTTAAACTTTGAAACTGCACCTCATCTTTTAAACTTACGGATAAAAACGAGTTTAAAATTCAGAGGTTGATTACATATGGAGAAAGTTGGAAGTGACAAATGTGGTGATTGGATTGTTGAAGCTAAAATATGTATCAGGGTAAGAGCATTCACGTCAGTCTTTCTCGTTAAATTTCTAAATTTCACTTTCTATAAACCCATTTCTCCTACTAGAAATTGTCCACATGGACTTTCTAATTTTTTTTTATAGTTACTAAAATAATTATGTACTCCTATATTATAATAAAATATAAAAATTGATTTTTCTTAATCTTAACCAATGCCTTAAAAATTTGCTGGAAAAAAATTATTTTCTTAATAGAGAAATTGTAAATAGTAAATTTTCCATTGAGAACTTTACTGTAGTATTTATAGAAAGCTTTCTAGAAACTCAGAAATATAGAAAGACTGTTGTGAGCCATTTCGCTTCCTTGATTTCTCAAATGAGAAATTGAAGGGGAGAAATTTATCCTTTAGAAACACTGAATGTGAATGCTGTAATGTTCTTAAATTTTGTGTTATGAGCACTTGTGACACCACTCTCAAAATACATTTTAGACAATTGTTTCAAATGCACTACTTGAAGTGCTGTCTATGGCTTTTGAGTTACTTCAGTAGTCTCGTCACTCATAGATAAAAGAATTCTGATGATTTGCCTCCAATGTTGGTTTGATATTATCTAGATATTATTTGAGTCCTACCAGCATCTTTGTTATTGATTGTTTTCTTGCTATTCTCCTCAAAGATCATATACTTTCTGATCTCTTTTAGTGGATTTAGAGTTCTTTTAGATCTGAGTCCTCTTACGCATTCTAAATGTAGTGTTTCCATTGAATTTTCTCCTTTGAGGCTTGAGGTGCTGCAGAAATGCATATTGTTGGATATTAAGGGCATGCTGTTTCGGGCTTTGATGAACCATTCAAGCATTTTCTTTACATTTAATCATTTAACAGAAAATAATGTCGTGATCTCAAGATTTAAAACTTTACAAGTGGTACCTTAGTTTTTATCTTTTTCAAAAGTTTCCTTTTGGTTAGAAACTCAGTCCTTCGGTTTGAAAATTTATAAGTGGTACCTTTGTTTTTGAGTTTTCTTGAAAGTTCCTTTTTCTTAAGGCAGTCATCATTAAGTTGATCTGTACCTTTTGCTGAATAATCCTAGTGTTAGCAGTCATGTTAAACAATTATTGTGTTTATCGTCATCGAATAAATATATGATTGGAAAAATCAATAGTAGTATCACCTAGCATGGCAACTGAACTTGTGCTAAATGGTACTTGGAGGGAATGTCTGTTTATATGTTTTTTTGCATTATGCAATACTACGGTTGAGACTTTGGCCTAGTTTGGGAATGTTGCTACTTTTCAAAATTCACTTCTTAAGGTTGCTTTTGAAAGTTGATTCTAAAAGTGGGTATGATCCTAGTGTTTGGTAAATTATTTTGAAAAGTTGCTTTGATTAGTAACGTGGTGTTTGGTAAAGTGGTTTTTTTTTTTAATTATAAAAAGACAAAAGTATGCGTGGAGAATGTAGTAGACAAAAGCATCTTTAGTGCTCCTTCCAAAAGTACCCTTAGAAGTATATTATAAAAGGCCGGTGCTTTACTCTTTACAAAACACCCAAGGCTACAATTTCCAAGTAAAAGAGGAGAATCAAGTGGAGAAAGGCAATACCAAACTGAGCCTTAGTTTGAATGCTAGTTGGAGTCTCAATCTCTATTGAAGGAAGTCATCTTTATATTCCAAGAGATACTTTAGTTAATTATTGTTATTAATCTTTTAGCTTATTGGCGAAGAATAAGTACTTGGCTTTTTGTCTTGATATGTCTTAGACTCTTATTCTGTGATCACATATTATGGTGATCCGGATGGAGACCTCAGATGAGATTTAGTAGCCCAGTTCATGGATTAACGGGGTGGTAAGGATTACAAAGACTAGGACACCCATGAGGTTTTGACCTTCTATCAATTTAGTCTCAAAATTTGATTTTTTTGTGGATTCCATTCTGTAGGTTTCAAGGTCATCAAATAAGTCCTTTTATCAAATTTTTACAATCTTACCGTTGCCTTTCAAGATATACACAATGTAAAGATATATTTGTTTCATAAATGATGCTTCACTGATGGTTAATTACTAAATAAACTCAGTTATAAATGCTAAAGTTTTCCATTTGAAATATTTTAATACTTGTAATCAATTAGTGATCAGCTAAAATATTATCCAGTAAATTTAGTAGGTTTTCTTTCATTTTCTATTCTTTTTAGTATTTAGTTACGCAATAGCTCATAAAAATAAATAAATAATCTCAATCAATTTATTTATTTAAATATAAAAGTATTTCTGGTTATTCCTTCCTTTCTCTAAATCTACAAGTACTAACTCTAGCGACTAAAGCAGGGGGATGTGATGACATCGTAGAATGTCACACTAGAATAATTGTTGATGGTTTAGTTGCTAATTTTTCTTTTTTCATAATATAATTTACAATGAAAAAGAAGCAAAATGAACGCGACACATGCATCTTGCAACAAAAAAATTTTAATTTAGGGTGACTTGTTCGTACACCATGCATTTATACTATTAATTAAGTGATTATTTTATAATCTAACATCACTAATTATGCATTAATATTGTGTTATATATACACACGGGGTGGTTTGGACATATAAAGAGTAGAGCGAGAATTGTGAGAATCTTGATATAGGAATGGTGAGAAAAGGTAGAGGTTTGACCACTTACTATGTGGATGTTAGTGATACAAAAGGGCATGCGTATCATAGAAATAGATGAGTAAGTTACTTTGGATATGAATGAATGATGCCAAAAAATTCATGTTAACCACCTAGCGTGATGAACTTATTCTGGTTCCATTTGGCCTACCCAATATATATATAAATGTAATTATATTAATTAACTATACGAGATATTTTTTCTTATTTTTCTTTTTGCACATAAAACCTTGACATTATATAATTACAATTTTAATGCAACGTGACTTCGAAAAATTTCTCCAGGGCAATGACCAAATTTTGACATAATGATCTATTTGATTACTTATTCTTGAAACATGAGGGATGAAATTGACAAAAATTAGAACATTGGGACTAAATTTAGAAGACTGCCTCGTTTTCCTTGCTTAAATTTTATTTGAAGCAGAGAAGAATAAAAAAGACCCATGGTTAATTGGTCATTCGTAATAATTATTTATCTGTTTTCAATGAGAAATAACCCATGACGTTGAAGGAATGATTTGAGAGTTAGGAATTAGCAGAACAATTCTCTGTCTACTTTTTTACTTGTTGCCTTGAAACAGTTCATGAAGATCATGGTCATGCATACTGGTTACGGAAGTCAGATGCATGTAATTTCAATTTATTTTTGGCAGAAGCTTTTCAACTTCAGTTGTGATTCATTTCTTCCTGTCTATGCAGGTTCTATTCGCACAGCAGTGATTATCTCGAAATATGTCGCTGTTACAAGGCTATATATGATATTCCTGCTGTCAAAGAAGATCCGGCACAGTGGACACCTGTAAGCTTATTCTCTACCTGCTAAGTATATGCTTGCAACTTGCTCTCTCTCCCTCTCTCTTTCTCTGATCTTTAACTCAAGTCTGGTTGGTTCTTCTTGCAAATGCTCCATGCAGGTGTTGAGGAAAATTTGCTGGTATTTAGTGTTGTCACCACATGATCCCATGCAGTCTAGCCTTCTGAACTCAACGTTGGAGGATAAAAATCTTTCAGAAATTCCTCATTTCAGGTATGCCCTATTCTAGATCTAACAACCTGGACACCCACAAGTCTCTCTTCATTCATTTCTTATTTCTTTCTTGCCCGTTCTCTCCCACACACCCCAATAAAAAAATTAAAAAAAGGACGTGACTAATTTAAGATACCTCTGCCCTACAATGCTAATGCTACTCGTCCTTGCGCTTCTGCTCTTTCTCAGATTACTGTTGAAACAGCTTGTTACAATGGAGGTTATTCAGTGGACAGCTTTATGGAATACTTTTGAGAATGAATTTGAAAGTGAAAAAGGCATGCTTGGTGGCCCTTTGGGTGATAAGGCAGCTGAAGATTTAAAACAGAGGGTGATAGAACATGTATTTTTCTCTAACCCCTATCCTTTGTGATTCTTTTTTCACCTGTAGTATTTGCAATTATTCATTTACAGGTTTTCACTCTTTGCAGAACATCCTTGTCGTCTCGAAATATTACTCCAGAATTACCATAAAGAGACTGGCCGAGTTACTGTGTCTGAACCTCCAGGTATTATAAGGACGTTGATAGTCTCATCATATGGTTGGGATATTTTAAGAGATGTTTTTCACTTCTTTCTTTTTCCATTATTGGGAAGCTCTATGATGAAAGTGAATCCACGATGTCAATGTTTCTTGCATGTTTCTCGTGTTCGCTGTAATCAATTTTTTTTTTTTTTTGGAAGCGCACAGAAAGACTAGTAACAAGGAGAGGCATAAAAGTACCCCTTGCCATTTCTAATTTTTCTGTTAAGCAAAAGTCTAGTGATGACAGAAGTATTGCATGGATTCAGGGGTTTAAATATCTAAATTGAAAGGATTATCTACTGATCCGTCCCCTATTTCCATAATGTTGCAGTGGGTGTGGTGGTTTCTGGTTTATCCATACAAAAGGTATGTCTGGTTGTTTTATGCTATCATCAACACCCCTGCCACATCTTCTGCTTGAATGAGCTCCTAATCAATCAGAAACAGATCCTAGAGTACTGACTCCATGCTGAATAATCACAAAATGGTAGAGAAAAGAAAACAATACATTTAATTGGGTTTAGGATTTATCCTAGGACCTCTGAAGTATGAGTTCTCTTTTTGGCGGGTATGTAGCTAGAGTTTCTTAAGCAATTTTTTTCTCTTTATATATATGTATAGACTACAATCTATAAGGCTCTGACAATGCAGGGTCTAGAGAGGGTCTAATGTATATACCAATTTTTATCTTTTTATTTAATATCTTTTTATTTAGTATGTATTTCTAATTTATGCATGCTAATGGATAGTTTTCACATTTTTTAGTACTCCTTGCATAGATTTTAGTATCTGCCTTGGTACAAGAGATGGGAAATGCCAAAATTATTCTTCATTAAACTCAGAGTGAATTTAAACCCTCTAGGACTGCTGGACTAGCCTAATGGGCCAGTGCTTACTAAGAGGTTCTAGGTTTGACTCTCTTCTCCACCTATTGATAGAGATGAATGTTGACTAGTTTTAACTTTGATGATCCTTTATCTAATGTACTAGAAATGTCGTATTTATGCAGATGTAGGAGAATTGCTACGAAAATGTCTGCTTGAGTTGATTTTATGATGGTTATATGTCTATAATGGAGCATTGTTCATTCTTCTTTCGCAGGAAGCTGAAAAGCACCTTTCCGACATGGTTGTCTCCAAAGCACTTGTAGCCAAGATTGACCGTCCGGTGGGCATAGTCTGTTTCCAGTCCTCTAAGGATGGTAATGACATTTTAAATTCATGGGCTATGAACTTGGAGAAGTTGCTTGACCTTGTGGAAAAGAGTTGCCACCAGATCCACAAGGAGACTATGGTTCACAAAGTTGCCTTTAAAGTTTGACAACAATGGCAGTAATTGTAAGTAGAACCCTCTCTATCCACTTTCTCCGTGCTTGCATAACTTTGAACTTATCAGTGAATCATGTTAACGTTACTAATTGTATTAGTTATGTTATAACGTGTCCTTAATACTTTACAGGGTGGTTCTGCTGTATTGCTGTTTCAATTCAAGTTTCTAGAAAGATATGAAAGTGGGATGTTCTATTGCAGTGTAGACTGATTTTGCACCCCTATCTTTCATGTTTTATTAAGGCGAGTAGATTCCACAGGGTCTCTGGCTTAGTCTTTTATATGCCGTCATTTTCTTCTGCCTTCCTTTTTCTTGTCGACAAAAATAGAATTGATTCCGGTCATCTAGAGGTAAGATCGATTATATGTTGTGTATTTCGCCACTGATGTTATGGATGGTATGTGCCAGATATGGATTGTGAGAAATGTCATTTCAATGGTTTAGCAAATCTTCTGTTACGGTAGCTGCCACTCAAAAAATATCACAACTTTTAGCGGCCATGTGTGTTTCCGCCGTCTTCTGTTTTTTTTTTCTTTGATTGATTGGTTTTTCTTTTTTTGCAACATAATTCTCCATAGAGCAAAGGCTAAATCCAAAATTTGAGTTAGGAATGGGATGTTTAGAACAGACTTGCGTTAGGAGTGAGTGTTCAATGCGGTTTAGATCTTATTCCTCAGGGTTCCTGATCTTGGCATGGGAATTCCTTCAGTTCTGAGAAATCATGATATGTAAATTTTTTAATATTATATATAAAAAAAATTGTGAAAATATTGTGGATTTTTTTTTTTATTTGGTTTGCAACGGATAATTAATAAGTATATGTTTTTCATTTTATTTGCAATGGATATTGCGATGGATACTTATAAAAAAAATTACTAATTTGCAATGGTTTTTGTAATAGATATTTGAAAATAATATTTTTAAATTATTAAAAACTATTT
>MKEJ01082016.1:0-10977 GCA_001753735.1 Embelia ribes | reverse complement strand
TAATAGGGGCATGAAAATTACTATTGCCATTTTCTTTCTGGGTAAACCTTTTCTTTCTTTTTGTTTTTTTTTTTGCCAAATTTTTATAGGCAATAAAAATAGAAATTATCAGATCTAACGCCCATTCTATCCTCATAAATGGGTCCCACTAGAAATCCACTGAAAAAGAAAGCTAGCCAATCACAGGACAAGAGTGAGGATGAACTTTGTAAGATCAACCAATAGAACAAGAGATAAGCTTGTCCCAAAAGTTCAATCCACCTCTGCCAAAAAGCTCCGAAAAGGCACGATCCTAACAGGACCTTAACTCACAATTACTCTGCAAAAAGTGTACAAGGTAGGGCACCTCGCAACTTATAATAATTGCACTATTGCATCATCCTCACTCCCCCATAAAAACAAAAATCCTACATTTCATCCAAGCCGTTTTGGTTTTTTTCACTTCCTCATCTCCCAAAATTGATATCAAAAGTTATTTTCCGATGGTTTCGAATAAGAAAGTAGCTAACGTGGTGTGCGGAAAGACGGCCAGGGCCTGCGACAGCTGTATAAGGAAGCGTGCACGGTGGTTTTGCACGGCTGATGATGCTTTTCTGTGTCAGGAGTGCGATGCTTTGGTTCACTCAGCTAACCCTTTGGCTCGTAGGCACAAAAGGGTTAGACTCAAAACATCATCTTTTACGTGCTCGGACGAGTCAAATCCCAAGAATTCCGTGCCCTCATGGCATCAAGGTTTTACTAGAAAGGTACTAACTTCCTCCTTCCTATTGACTTGTATTTAGATTCATGTTGATGTGCAAACATAATATTACTTGCTATTATTGTTCTTAGACATTTGTAAATTTGTCACACCATTCATTGGAACATCTTTAGTACTCAATTTGGTATCAACTTTGGTACTATAGTATAAATCATTTATAAAAATTTGAGACTATTTGTAGCTTGATAGTAATTATAACTCATGAAGTTCTTGTCATTTTGTACCTTTAACATAAAATAGTATAAAATCAAAATACAACTTTACAGTGCACTGGATTTTACTAGCTAGCACCTTTATCTAGTGCTTAGTGAAGAAAATTGCACATGTAGTAATTTTGCCAAACGGTTTCATTTTAATTCCTTTAATTATGATTAAGTTTTATTTTTATCATCATTTCTTAATCACTTTGATTTAAATTTTTACTTTTTGTTCCCAATTTCTTATATTAACTTGATTTTATTTCGAACATAAGGCCAGAACGCCACGACCTGGAAAACAAAGGCGCAAGTCTGAAGAAGTTACGCAAGACTCACACTCACCCGTGCCCGAGCTTGGCAGTGGAGAGACTTCAAACGAAGAATCTGAAGAACAACTTGTCTACAGGGTCCCAATATTTGATCCCTTTGTCTCGCAACAAGGCAACTCAACTCATTCAAATGAACACACAACATTTGCTAATGGAATTAATGAATTCCCAAACACTACGCAAGTGGACTATAGCCAAAGGATGAGGAATTTTCACGGAATTCTTCCTTCCGAAATGGAATTAGACCAATTCACGGCCGATGTGAATAGTTTGCTAGGGAAAGGATTTGACGATGTATCATTTGATATAGAATCATTGGGATTATTAGATTGCAAGGAAAAAGAGTTTATTTCAATGAAAGGGGAAAATGAAATGGTTAAGATTGAGAATGAAGAAGAGGGGATTGATTTTGTGATAAGGGAGAATTTTGGGGATACGGAGATCGATTTAACAAGAGATACGTTCGAGCTGAACTTCGATTATGATTCTTTATGCGAGGAGGAGGAGGCTAAGGTTGGATTTGGAGGGGGAGTTTTGGGGGATAAATGTGAAGAAGAGAAAAGTGGGGGAGGGAACTGTAATAAGAGGAAACTTTTGACGCTTGATTATGAAGGAGTTATCACTGCTTGGGCTAACCAAAGGTCGCCGTGGACTACCGGTGACCGGCCAGAGGTGGACCCAACTGATTGTTGGCCGGGTTGCTTGGTAAGTCATTTTATTATTATGACTATTTTTAATCATTTTCCATCTTTGATATAATACGAGAGGGTTGCCTTAAGATAGCTCGCCCATCCACCATTTAACGGGTCAATTCGAATTTTTGTGCAGTCAAATTGATTTATTTTAATTTACTGGTCAGCTTCGAGTTGCTTCATTGTATGTAGCTGACTGTCTTAGGAAAACCCCGGATCCATTCTAAACTAGTAATCTTGTTTACCAACATATAGTTTTGTAAAAACTAAAACATGTTTAAATACATACTAATCAAAATAAGCTATAAAATCTACCTTCTTGTACAACCAATAAGCATAGATTAATTATATTGAAGAAAATTAAAAAATTATTTAGGCTAAATTTTGTTTAGTTGATTAATTGAGTCAATGGCCCCGATCCATAAATATATAATGGACGCTTAGCTAATGACTCATACTAAAGGCTTGTTTGTTCCGCTCAATTTTTATTTTTTATTTTTATTATTAGTTTTTTTTATGAAATGGAATTTTATTCATACTTGCATGTAAAATTTTTTCATATACTGCCATAAATTTGATAATACGTTGGAGAAATAATGATTTTTTAATTATAACATGGATTTCTCGTTTTTATGTGTCGTTGCTCTCTCTCATACGTAAAGTATAAAATTATATAAAAAAATATCTACATACAACAATTATGTATAAAATTTTACTTTTTTTTATTTCAAAGTTATAATGCATTTTGCTATTGATACTCTTTTGATGTTTAAAATATGCAACCACGTTGCACATGTCCATGGATAATAAACCATGTTGGAAGAGAAAAAGTAAGAACCATTAGAAAACAAAGTTTTTGTCCTGAAGAAAAATATCTTGTAGGTTTTGAAAATATCTTCCAATTTATTTTATTTTTTGGGAATTATCCTAAAGATACTCGAAACATTCAATAATTAATTTCAACAAATTTTTTTTCGAACAAAATTGAATGACAAAAAATTGTGCATGTTCTAAATATCTAACCATATTACGCCCAAATCTAATCTTAGCTTATGTATGACATTACAGGGTAGTTGTGGAATATCATCTCACTGGTACCCCTTCGGAGAGATGGGAGGGGTGAAGCATAATGTCCATAGCACAATTGCAGGTGATGGTGGGAGAGAGGCGCGAGTTTCAAGGTACAGAGAGAAACGGCGTACAAGGTTGTTCTCGAAGAAAATAAGGTACGAGGTTCGAAAATTGAATGCCGAGAAGAGGCCCCGAATGAAAGGCAGATTCGTCAAAAGGACTAGCAATGTTGCTTTTGCGCCGCCCCCTAACTCGGCCTTCCCTTTGCTTGGCAAATGAATTCGTCGACTATACATACAGAATATCTGTACAGAATGACTACTTATATTGTAGCGATCAGAGTGATAATGCATTACTCTGTATGAATTTTCTGTGCAACTATCTGTACAAGTTCCCCTTTTTTGCATTGGCAAGCTGCCAATGTTCTGTTTTCGATTTTGTACCTGTGATATTTTTAGTCTAAATAGCTGCTTCTTTGTAATATGATGAGTGAATAAATAAAAGTATTGAATTTCTTTGTAATTTCCTTGTATTCGTCTGTACATCTCTAATATATTAGACTGAAAATTTTTAAACCTTAAGCTCATATGCAAGTAAAACCAAAATTAGCGTATGGTATGATTTTTGTCTTTCAAATGTGCTAAAGAATTATATACCCAAGATAATGTTGCTCTTTTTGTACTTGTTTCTGTATGCTTTCCCTCTTATAGGATATTGTAACAACTCCACGACCGGAGCGCGAGAGAGAGCCGAGATGAGAGAGAGGCTGCGTTGTGAGGAAGATGAATTGAGAAGTGAGCAAAGTGTAGATGAACAAATCCTAAATGAAAGTGTTGGCCAACTGTGCTAAGTGGTTGCTTCGGGACCAAGTTTGAGGAGAAGGGATCTTAGCCGTTTTTTCACTCTCAGGATCTGAGGGCTGCCAAGGGAGCAACGTGGACCAATACAGGAAGGACAACTGTCGTACACGAGATCGAGGTGTGCCTGGCACACGTGTGGGTCAAATGTGTGACCACTAACCGGGCTGGCCAATTGTTTACGGGCCGGCAACCAGTTGGGCCTAACATCTCAGTTACAACATCATTGAGTGTTAATTGGGTCAAGATAAAATCATTAACAGTATCTGTATATGGGCCTGCAACAGAAACAGAAGGTGGTTAAGTCCAGTAGCTAAATGCAACTGTTTTGTAACTGAATTGTACTTAGCTAGTATAAAAGCTTGTTGAGAGAAAGAGAGAGGATGATCTTGTATAAATCTGTATTCATAGTCGTGAATTGCGGTGGAAGAGTTCCCTCAAAGAAACTTTGTTTGATTCCTAAATTTTAGTTTCTAAAAGTAGGGTGTTACTATTGTTATCAAAGCATTGATCCTGCACAACAATAGCAAACAATAGACTAAAAATTTTGCAAGTGAAGATTTTGAAAACAAGTTTGAACTGTTGTTAAATGAAGACAAAGAACAAATAAGAAGTTAGAATCTCTTACTAGCAAGTTAGAATCACAGCAGAATCAGATTTATTCTATGCATGATCGTAACAAGGAGGTAAATAGAAACCCTAATTTAGATTCTAATTGTTCCAATGTCCATGTTGTAAATCAAGAAGTTGAAGTTGATCATAATAATAAAAAAACTTATGAACCTTGCATTGAAGAATCTTTAAAAGGCATACATATGCAATATATTAGATTACAGTTTCCAAATTTCAATGTTAAAAATTATAAAAAATGGGTATTCAAAGTAGAGCAGTTTAGCATGTATGAAACACTCCTGATAAGAATTGCATTTTTTCACATGTAAGGAAAAGCCCTAATTTGGCATCAAGAATGTTTGAGAAATGGTTAAATTATTACTTGGGTAGGGTTATGTACTTCTGTTAAGATGAGATTTGGTAATGATATGTATGCAACTATTTTTAATTAACTCATTTGTTGAACCAAAATGACAAACCAAGAGGGGGTGAATTGGTTTTCTTTAAAACTTTGTTGAGTAAAAATGTTTTCCTCTTTTTTAGAAATGTGTTATGATAAGTATGATGAATGAGTAAGTGATAACAATAATGAAAAGTATAGAAAATAAAGTGCAAGTAAGAAATATGACACTGCGATATATAATGGTTCGGTTTTTACCGACGGTGTATCGACAAAACTCCTACGTCCACTTTTTTAAGGTTGTTTGCCATGAGTTCCCTTTAGTTTAAAATGTAAGTCCTTACACACTAAAGAACCAATTAGTCTTCTAGGATCATAATCGTAACCGAAATCAAATAGTTTGATGGGTACTACTTGCAACGTAAACTCTTGAGCTACCTGAGTTCCTAGTTCGAGCTTGTTCTCACAATCCGAGCACAATCCATCTCAAACTATCCAAAAACTCAAGAAAGAAAGAAAATCGGAAGTTTATAAAGCACTTTTGAAGATTATAACAATGATATAATGAAATTTTCACTCAAAAATACCCTTACAAAATTGATTTTCAAATGTTTATACAAGTGTAAGAACAAGGGAACTTGAGAGAATAACTTTTGCTTGAGCTTTTGGCTTTTTCACTTTTAAAATCTTGCTTCACTTATTGCTTCAATAGAGCTCAAATAAGATATAACTCAGATATGGAGGGGACAAGTATGTTGAGGAGGTTACTTATTGTCTCCAAGAAAAGTCGTTGTATCCCTAAAAGTGGAAAAGAAAAAAATCTATGTATCTGCTTGGTTCGACGAACCTGAGTAGGGTATCCAACTTCTTTCTGTTGGTTGGTTGTTCGTCAGGCACCCATCAGACACAGTAAAAAGCCTAAGAAAATTTCCAACTTTTTGGCTTAAAGCATCAATCCAAAACCTTGTAGTCTGATGGCTTATCCGATAGCTCCACCAGTCAGACAGTTGTCAGGCAGATAAAAAATTTGCTTTTTGATTTGCCTCGAGTTGTGACTTTTTGAACCTTTTTCACACTTGTCTTTTGTCCATTTTGAATAATAATTACCTTAATAATAATCACTTAAGTAACATCATTAATGCTACAAAAAATACAAAACTTTTTGTATACTTTTTGCAATTTAGTTATTATAAAAAATACATAATTTTTAATTTTGAAAGTTTGGGGCAACAAACTCCCCCTTTTTAATGATGACAACCCCTTTTTGTGAAATTTAGATAATGTCTTATTTTTAAAAGCTAGTAATGTGATTAATTTTAATTATGTATGATTTATGAAAAATGAGCGACATGTTATAACATATTGTTAAGCGCATATAATGTTATAACATATTGTTAAGCGCATATAACGAACTAATGTTAATATGAAAAGTTATATGCAATGACATAAGATAATAATAAGGTAGAGTTATAATCGCAACAACAAAGATACATTGTATGATAACATAAAGTAGCACATTACGCAAGAAACAAACAAACTAACAAAAACCATAAGCACTTAAGTCTTACCTAAACATGGCCAAACAACGGCTTAAACATCAATGTCATAAGAAAAAGTTCAACAGAGACCTATGCAAACGTAAAAACAGTATGAGGAAACATGAAACCATAAGTCTAGAGATAAATGCCATACATACGGCTACATAAACATAGATAAATCAACGATAACATGGTCTACAAACTAGAATAAAATATAAGCAGAAAGAAAATAAATGAAATGAAAGTCACGCTCCCCCGCAATTTGAGCATCCATCTTCATTAGCACAGTTTCACAATCATTCCCCCATTGACATTATCAAAAGAGCAACTTAATCGGAGGTCTTAGACACAATATTACTGTCATTATCACTCGAGGGGTCTGGAAGGTCAAAGGCTTCAAGTTGTGGCATGCCTTGGGAGCGAAGGTGCTCATACATCGCAGTCTGTTGAGCAAAAAGAACCTTGTACTTACGTCGTGCCTTGTGTTGATCTGAAAGCAAAATGTTCCAAAATTTCTTGGGCTACGAAAAGGAATGACCACGGGGATGAGATGGACCAACAACATCGAAGCCAATGACAGAAGGAGGGACTTACGTTGTGTAGGAGAAGCAGGCGGAAGAGAAGGAGGAGGAGGAGGAGGAGGAGGAGGAGAAGAAGAAGAAGCTGGGTCCTTCGGAGGTAATGTCATTCCTATGCCAACTTGATGAGCAAGGATCCCAAAGAATTTGGCTAATTTGACAGTGGTAAAGGTGATGCAACTAGTGGGTTTCTTGATCAAACTGGCTAAAGGGACGTTAAAGTGTCAAAAAATATAAGTGAGAGCCAAGCCATAGGGAAGAACGAGACTAATGGAGGTTGTGCTTTTATACGTATAAAGCACAATTGCACTAGCCAAATTGCAAGGACGGTGATCTTTGAAAGTATAGATGTAAAACATTTGGTAATTAGTCACCATGTCCTTGGAACTCTTTTGCGAAAAAAGAACTTTAAGAAAAAAATGGCGCAAAAGATGTTCGTAAAAGTGTAGGCAGTTCGAAGGCCAATCACGACTATTTTATTTAGGCCTATTGTGGGCTAACAAATAACGGCAATAACGTTAGCAAAAGTAGTGCGTATTTCAGCTCAATCAGAATCAATATCCAATATAAAGCAGCCCCAGTATGAATGCAAAGCAATTTCCTTACTTCCTTTTGCAACTTTATGAAAGTAATTCTAGTGACACTAAAAGTAAAGCTAGTAGGATGATACTTATGAAATTCTACATTCTGTTCGCATAAAATTCCTTGACCAATTCAGGATAACGAGTTTCTTTAATACTCGTAAGAAGACCAAAATCGGAATTGATAATATGATGTATAAATGTCAAACCGGATTTGGCAACCAGTGCAATCACGTTTAAAAAGTACAGTTAAATAACTTCATGAATAGAGATGTGAGAGTTATACCTTTCCTGGTGAGCGAGTGAGCGGAAATGAGGATTAAGAGGAGCCGGCAATGCCTCAGAAGGTGGTGCGTCCTCTAGAGCATGAACCTCAGAAATCGTGGGAACTTTAGGGACCTTGGGATTCTCGGGAGGTGGAGGTGTATTGTGACGGTGTCGTGTTGGATGTGGTTGTGGATCCTCTACCGAAGGAGCTCTGAGTAGATATTGTAGATTGCTAGGATGAGATTTAGGCATCTCAAAAACAAAAAGAAATGGTATGAGTGCAGAGAGAATTTAATGGAGAACAAAAAATGGAATAGATAAGCACAATTGATAGATGAAATTGAAGGTTTTGTGCAAAAAGTGAGTTGTTAGGGTATGATGAAATTGGGGATGAAAGGATGGATTTTGATTTGAAAAAACTTATTTAAAAGTGGAAGACACAAATTTTTATGGAAGTTTGCAAAAAAAAATGAAGGAAAAAGATGAAAAAATGAGGTTTATATGCAAGGGTTACAATTCGAAAATGATGAGGGAAGGGGCAGGGGGAAGGATGGTAGTGAGGAAGAAGAAAGAAGAAACTAAAATTAAAACCCCGATCCGACAGAATGTCTGTCGAACAATATAAAATATGAAAACTTCAAAAATCAGTTAAAAAACTGGTTTCCGCCACTCCAAGTCGACTTTCAGTCGTCGGATAAGGGGTTTAACATATAAAAATAGCTACTAGAAGGCTAAAACATATATACAAGTCATACCAAAGTCAAATTATGATATGATAAGACATATACATGCCCAATTTTCATCGAATAAACACAAATTGCTCCTTATTCAACAATTTTGTAAAAATATTGGTTAATTGTTTATCCACGAACTAAACCTAAATATGCAAATTTTTACTAAGCAAGTGCACTAAGATACTGTCATAGTTTTCTCGGTAATAATATCGAGAATTGATCTCTCAATGACTCTTATGCATAGCGAAAATCCTAATAAAATTCGAATCGTGTCATCTTATAGGAAGAATTCATTTTATAATTACTAAATTAATCTAAATTAATCATATTCCTACTTGCTTTGTGGTTGTCCTGATATGGGAGATTTTTATGCTAAAACTGATACAACAATTTAATGAATAAAAAAGTAAAAACAATAACAATAAAAATCTTACATTTTACAGGGAATCCGATAGATTGTTTACGCCCCTAATTACACTAAATGATGAGTTCCGATTGAGCTAGTATATAAAATCATGGATCATTTATTATTTAGTTTATTTCGATCTAGTGTGTCATCGATAGCATGTCAGACTCTATAATTACGCTTAGATGATTTATAAGTTATCTCAGATAGGTTCAAAAATCCTATATTTTTAGACTTAAATAATTTGTTAGATTAATATTCCCTTAAATAATAAGTGCAGCATCCTGGAAATTCGACTAACTTTTTTCATTTTAATAATAATATTGTACATTGTAAATAATATTATTATTGCATGGTATGCGTAGAGTATATGTATATGCGTAGTGCGTAGTGCATTGTGCATAGTCGCGTGGTGTGGTTATAACGGCGAAGAGCGTAGTAATGTGGGGTGGCGTAATGTAGTGTTCTTGGCCTGAGTGTCGGTACACAAGAAGTTTGCGCCTTTACACAGGGAGTACCAGTACCCAGAGATCCAGTACCAGCATACAGACTATTTTATTTGGTTCCGAACTCACATGAATATGGCACACAGAATAGTATTCTGGTATACAATGGTGTACCAATACACCAAATTTGTGTACCATTATACCCAGTAGCGTGAAAGGGACCAAGAATTCTGAACTTACTGGAAGCCGGCACACAGAATAGTATACCGGTATACAATGGTGCACCGGTACACTCAATCTGTATACTATTACACCCAGTCAACGTGGAAAGATTGTAGACCTTACTACCTTTTCACTTTAAAATACTCATTCTCTCTCCACTTCCTATCTTCCGAAAAGAAGAGAGTGAGAGAGAATGTGGTATGGTGACTTAAAGGGCTTCACTTTTGAGCATCAAAATCATCTAGCTACGGACCTCCTTTGTGATTAAAAAATGGAGAATCTTCACCATCTTATCATGGAGATCATTTCTACATAAGTTTTTCTTTCGTTTCTTACGTTCGATTTGTCTCGATTTCCGTACACTTCATGTACGTAAAATTTTCCTTGATACTCTTGTTCACTTTAACGAGTGAACATCTTTATGTCTCGGTGTTTTACGATTTGATTTTTTTTATTAGATCAAATCGAGGGGCGAAGAGGAGGCAGATTGAGGGTTTTTGCTTGAGAAGTCTCAAGGTGACTTTTAGTAGCTTAATAGGTACGGTAGTCAACGAACTATAATATATAATTGACGACTTTGTCGGTATATAAATGTGATATGTATATTTGAATGTATGGCAAGTGTGTGTGTTGAATTTGGTGTGATGACATCTACTAGGTGTAGTATCCTCATTGCAGATTTGGAGTGATTAATACGTCGTATAATCATAGAAAATGGTATAGTAATTGTGACGTATTTTCATACGTTACATAGGCGTAGCATAGACATGGCATTGGCGTGGTTATAGGTGTAGTTAATTAGCATAGAGATTTACATGAATTATGCGGGTTGTATGTTTTTCATGTCATTTGGTAGAGTTATTATTCATGTTTATTTGCGTAATTATACCATGTTTAAATACGGCGTTTAAATTGCATTACATTGTATTACATGGTGTAACATAAACATTATATATCATGAAAGTGGAGGTTTTTAAAGAAAATGCATGGAATTGATTCGGGACATAAAAGTATCAATTTTATAAAAATGCTAAGAAGCAATTAGGTCATATAGCTTCACCGTGAAAGAAGGGAAACCATATCTGGGATACTCCATTGATCGCATCATACTACGAGTGGCGGGTCAATGAAGAATTCGGTTGTATCACACTGCGAGAGGCGGACCTTAGTAATTTATATGAGAGGTGATATTTGTCCCAAATATCTTGCGTGGGTACAGACTTGTATGGGCGTGTGTGTGTTAGCGTGGGTTGCATTCATGATCATAATTACATTTATGTCATGATA
>MKEJ01082011.1:0-18166 GCA_001753735.1 Embelia ribes | reverse complement strand
AAATAAAATTACAACAACATATATCTAAAAAGCTAATTTCAGACTTTCCAGACAAAATTGAAGAAACAAAGAAACTGAAAGCATTTCTTGGGCTTTTAAATTATGTAAGGCCTTTCATAAAAGACCTTGGTAAAATGATACTATAGCAAAATAGGATTAAAATGTCAAAAAATTTTCAATTCCGAAAATGTTATGCTAGTTCAAGAAATTAAGAAAAAAAGTAAAAAAATTACCAGATTTAAGAATGCCACTTGAAACAGATTATTTAATAATTGAAACGGATGGATGGGTGCAATCTTAAAAAGAAAACCTATATAAGGAATCAGAAGAAATTTGTAGATATACAAGTGGTAATTTTAGAACTAAAATAACAGCCATAGAAGCAGAATTTACGGCAATTATAAAAGGATTAGATATTTTCAGATTATTTGTTTTAAACAAAAAAGAAATATTAATAAGAACATATTGTGAAGCATAGAAAAATTTTATAAAAGAAAAATAATAAAAAGATAAATCAGAGGAGGTGGCTTGAATTTGTAGATAGATTAGTCAACAGTAATTGTAAAATAACCATAGAACATATAAAAAGAAAAAATAATAGTTTAGTTGATTATTTAAGTCGAATAATTATGCATGTTCTGGAATAGGATTTAATAATGGATCTTAAGAAATTTCCAAGCTTTCAAGACTATGGAAATACCCAATTTAGTAAGACTCGAAAGAAGGGAAAGGAAAAAGTGGTGCAAGGGCTAAAACTACCTGGACCCATTATCCTCCCAACACAAGAACAATCTAGAAAGAAATTCCAGACTCTTACTTTTAGTAGAGAAAAAATTAAATTTGGAAATGAAGAATTGTGCACTTTTCCAAGCAGTAATTTAAGCTTCAGTGCACAAAAATATGTTAAAAACCTTTTAAATAAAGAACATACTTGCATCTTGAATAATTTATGGATGCGTTTTAATAAATAATAAAAGGACAGATATTATTTTCTGGCCTGTTTAAATGCTCTAGTAGATTATTTTTGTCAAAAAGCAAAATTTTAAATTTTATCTTATTCTTCAAGGATTACAACCTGAAATTTATGCATCATGGTTAGAAGTTGTAGATCAGATTAAGAGATTTAAAAACCCAATTTACAACGGATGCAGTCATTTTCAAGAAGCTCTTCATGTTGCTAGATTTAAAATAGGAGCTAACTTTTTTGTTTTTGTAGCCTTGAAAACTTATCAACAATCTCTTAGTTACCAGATAGCAAAAGATCAAGAAAGAAAAATAATTTTTTGTGAACATTGCGAGATTATATCAAATACCATAAAACATTTAAATAAAAACATTCTCGCTTTAGTTTTGGAAAAATAAAAAATTTTAGAAGAAGCCAAAAAATTAGAATCAACTTTAAAGGATAAATATTTTATGGTAAAATAAAAAATAAATCAAATTAATTATTTAATAACTAATCCAAACACCTGCAAAGTTTTGTCTACAGGTACACAAGACTCAATTAGAAGATCCAGTTTAGAGGATTGTCAATCTAAATCTAGTCCGGCTCAAACAGTAGCTGATAAAGACATAAAATCAAATCCGTTGATGGATGTCACTTTCCCAAAAAGTAAAATAAGAGTGAGTGGATCAGCTAAAATTGATCCAACTAGCTCACTTTAACTGGTAAATGGTAAATGCATATCAATTCCGGTGATAGCTGATACTTTGCTCAAAAGTATTGTAAGTTATGAGGATAGTGAGAAAAAAGAAAAAATGGTGGAGGAACATAGTAGAAAGAAATAAGATGAAAAAAAATTAAAATATTCCTCTAGAAAATTTGGGATTATCAATGATAAAAACATAGGGAAAAAAGAAAAAGAAAGAGAAGAAAAAATAGAAAAACTATTATATGTATTCTTATAATCATTTTCTCAAAAAGAATAACAAATCTGTCAAGATTATTTTAATTATACTAGAATTCCATTCAATAATGATAAAGGATAAAATAGTTCAAAATTCCAAGATAATAGTCCAAAAAGAAGCTTAAGTCCAATAACAAAAGAATTCATGGAATTTTCATCCCAAAATCCAGTAAATATAGAAACCTCTTTAGAATCTTCAAAAGAACTAGAGGGTGAATCAATGGAAAATATTTCACCTATATCTTTTGATTATGTAGCCCTTCATAATTTAGATACCATAGCATAACAAATATAAGGCTCAGATCAAAAGATTCTAAAGTACGAAGACTTTCAAAACTACTCAGACGTAAAGATGAGAATTCTTTTAAAAGACAAACATACAAATTTATTGCTAGAAGACAAAAAGAAGAAAAATGACCCTAGTGCTCTACAAAGACTGAAGAAAAAGGCATGAAGAAAGAAGACACGAGAAAAATAAGGATAATGATGCTACTTTTTAGTAGCACCTTAGACTTTTGCTAATTTTCTCTATAACACTTTTAGACTTTTGTAGCACTTTAGACTTTAGAAACAAGAATAGGTTGCTTTTACTATTGAAAGATTTATTTTCTTATAAGTAGGTAGAACTTGGACTAAGGGGATACACGGACAAACACACAAGAAAAAACACAACTCTATACTGACTCCCTCATTACTACATGTACTCTCTTTTTTTTCCCTTGTAAAAAACTTTTCAGCACTTGTAATATAAGCTTTCAGCAATAATAAAAGCTTTTGTCTCCCTGCCTACATTCTTTCATTTTATGGGCTTCCGAAAGGGAATATCCTAGTAGATACTGTAACAGGTATGGCTTTTTAATTCTTAAATTATTTATTATAAATTTAAGTTTAATATACCCAAAATAATTTGAGTTAAAAATTCTACCGTGGCTGAAAATTTAATTGGTTTTTGTCAAAAAAACTTTTATTGACTTTTAAGGGTTTCCATTGGCGTATCATGCCGATTTCGTAAATCTCTGTTTGTCATCTACTCGGATAAAACCTAGTTGAGGTGAGTGCTTTACCAATAATAATTTTTGAAAAATCTTGTAACTCCATAGTATGAAATGATACTCTCAGAACAAATGGTATATTATCCTTAAGTTAATAATATTTAAAATTAACTCTTTTGAATCTTATAATATGTTGCATGTATTGAAAAGCCTAGAACCAAATAAGATTTTTACAAAAACTTTTTTAAAGTTTTAATTTTATGTATGCAAAGACTTATATCTTAAGGGAAATAAATTTTTACAAGGAACAAGTCCTATATCATATAGATAGAAAAAATTATAATTTTATATAATATTGTAGACTTCTCGAAGAAAATTCTTCAGATAAAGATATAATTAGCATAAGATTTGCTTTGTATAAGCAAAGTTTACAAATAATAAATTATTACAATAAAAAGAATAAAGACTCTCATAAATTATTAGAAAATTTACTCTCAGAAATTATTAGAAAATTTTAATTGGTTTTTGACAAAAAAACTTTTATTGACTTTTAAGGGTATCCATAGGCGTATCATGCCGATTTCGTAAATTCCTATTTGTCATCTACTTGGATAAAATCTAGTTAAGGTGAGTGTGTTACCAATAATAATTTTTGAAAAATCTTGTAACTCCATAGTATGAAATAATAAACTCAGAACAAATGGTATATTATCCTTAAGTTTATAATATTTAAAATTAACTCTTTTGAATCTTATATTATGTTGCATGTATTGAAAAGCCTAGTACCGAGTAAGATTTTTACAAAAACTTGTTTAAAGTTTTAATTTATGTATGCAAAGACTTATATCTTAAGGGAAACAAATTTTTACAAGGAACAAGTCCTATATCACATAGATAGTAGAGATTATAATTTTATATAATATTGTAGACTTCTAAAAGAAAATTCTCCAGATAAAGATATAGTTAGCATAAGATTTGTTTTGTATAAGCAAAGTTTAAAAGTAATAAATTATTACAATAAAAAGAAGAAAAACTAAAAAAAACAAGCAAAAGCCTAGTGCAAATTAAGATAGCTATTTCTCGCAAGGGAATCATCCTCCCATTAATGAAACTTTTTGGGCCACAGCTATGCACGCCAGATTTTAATATCTGAAGGTAGTCCTTTATTACAATTCCGTAAAATAAAGCATATGAAAAGGAACATACTTCCTTATTCAAGACATCGAAGAAACAAAAGAAATCATTTTTCAAAAAATATAGCATCTTCTATCCCTTCAAAAGCTCTACTATTCATTTTCGAAACACATACTCTGTACAACAAGGTAGGAAGCTTTCCACTGCAGCTGTTATAACACACTGAACTATAATAAGGGGAGGAAAAAAGGAAATATAAAAAACCTTGAAAAAAATATTTTTAATAGGAGACCATCCGCTTATTTATGTGAATGTATAAACTAAATGTCACCTCCAAACAAAGAAAAGCACACCTCAGTATGCAAACAGCCTTTTCCTCGACCAGCTAAATGAAGATTACACAAGAATACAATTTCCTTTCCATTTTTAAGGTTTAAACTTGGGCCAAAGCAAATATCTCTCCCTTCAAAAGTAAACTTACTAGTGATTCTAGTGAAAAAGATGCTACCTCTGTACTTCCACAAATGCCAAGAAAAGTCAGCTATAAATAAAAGCAAAGAAAGCAAGAGGGGCAAATAAACCAAAGTGTTCAACCATATGCCTTAAAATCAAAAGTTCTTGCAGGAAGTGAAAGCAAGCTTAGTAAAAAATAAAGAACATGCAAAATCAGATGCGATTATCTAACAATCAGCAGTGAGCAGCAGGAAAGAGTAGTCCATACTGCAAGCAGTACCATAAGCGGTACCACAAGCCGTATGTTCAGCTATTATTATAGGATGAAAACAGTGCACAACTAACACAAGTCATATTAAACAGTCAATGGTCACTATTACTCCATTTTTGGTCTTATAGGGTCAGGAAATAAGCTCAATTAGAAAGCGAGACAGGTAATACTAGACCTATATGAAATCAGAGATTTGAAGGTAACCTTTCTCCTTGACAAGATTACGTGTCTTATTTCCATAATCAATGACAAACTTGATGATATCTGAGACCACAATATCTCCTTCATAAGAAACGGCAACCTTACTTTCTGCTGGAAACAGCAGGAGATGTGGATAACTTTCCCTCTGCATATTTCAAATGCGACAATGGAGACACAATAAGGATTAAACATGAATTATGGGCACCGTGAATATATTTGATACGAACAGGCAACAACTTAATTCTATAGTTATCAAAAAGTATACATATATTTAAGTAGTCACTGGCATAGATGCTTTTAACCATCGCATTCTTTTATTTTTGAGGATCTTGGATCCCAAATTGTAGGCATCAAATTATATCAAAGAAGATGAATTTGATCTTCTATTGAGAAATTGAACATAATTCAGCATAAAATAGATGTTGAATAAAAGAGTCACACCTGGGCTACTGATCTCAGGATCAAACTGCATTCATTAAGTGTGCAATCCATAAAGTAAAACTGTGGAAACCTTGACTTCATATCTCCAAAGGCATCTGTTGCAATTGAACCCAGTAATTAGAACACTATCAGGTTTAAGTCACCGAGTCATTCTAAAACCTTGCTTCATCAACTTAACCCTAAGAACCACAGACTCGGACATGATTGCGGAAACTGATTAGACAATTTTGAAAAATGTCAGACACGGACACAGTGGGGATTCGGCACTTTTTATTTTCTATAATAATTTTCATAAGTTAATAAATTTATATGGTAATGGTTGCTTACTAGAGATCACCAAAGATATGAGATATAAAGTACTAAACAATGAACAAAAGGATATATGGTATTGCCTCATTGGTTCTTACGTACTTGGAAAAGACAATTAACAACTTTACAATGTGTGTGTGTGTGTATATATATATACGGACAGTCCAGTGCATAAAGCTCCCATATTGTAGGGTCAGGGAGGGTTTGATGTACGCAACTTTAACCCTCTTTCCAAAGAGGAGGTTTCCAATGGGACAAACATGTGACCTACAAGTCGCAATGGAGGTGTGCATGGCCCGAACTTATAGAAATTCAAGTTAGGGTTATAAACACCACCAATACCAATTTCAGGAGAGACAGAACGTGGATCAACTATGATAATCAGATGCATGCAAACATCAAGCCATCCTCACAATGTCATTTGCCAAAATACTAAACTATTATAACCATCAAAATATTTGACCGAGTAATCAATAACTGGTATCCTTACAAAGCTTTGCAAGCTAATCAATTACTAGTATCTTTACAAAGCTTTGCAAACTTACTAATCTATTCATCCACATCAACAATTTGGTCAATGCCGTGTACTCCAAGTGCGTTCGGCATGTCCCTCGAGTGTCCAACATTTAAAGTAATAAATGGAATTTAAGATACGCCACGTGGCGTGTCTAATAGAAGTCAGGGAGCGTCTGACAATTGTCGGTGTCCCTAGTGATTCCGACACGGGTGCGACACTCGATTTGGAGTGTCCGTACTTTCTAGACTTAACCGAAGGAAATTAGAAACACATATAATCCTTCACTGGTATACTTTGATATAAAGTTGGAATTATGAAAAAAAAAAAAAATTTGACTAAGAGAGAATTTGAAAAAATGAAAGGAGAACCATGATTATTCTCCACATGGATGAAGGAGTGCAAGATAAGCGCTACCACAAAGCAATAGATCTAGCCAGTATTCAAACTTTACTCTTTTTTTAAAAAGGTAACCTTTCTCCTTGTTTGCTTTTCCCTGAAAATATGAACAAGAGCCATCTTAGCTCCTACCAAATATGGATGAAGAACCACATTTAAAATTCAAATTGCTTTCCTTGTCAGATTATTTACTTTGGATTCATGAGTCAACCATTTCCTTCTCTGAATCATTGAAAACAACCCTCTTTTCTATCCTACCTTGCCTGCCATGCAAAGAGGTAGCATTTCAGATTCTTCCAAATTCCAAGTAAGAACAAATGGTGAAGAGTCTTAGACGATCCTTTTTCTTGTCTATTCACTCATCAAGGGTCAGGTTAAGGGTTAGTGAAGCCAATGGAATTAAGTCCTTTTCTACTTAAGTGGGAATGATAGCGTAGATAGACTGAGTCCCATTATTGGCATGGAGGCAGGCCTAATCCTATGTATAATTGTTCTGATGAATGATGAACATTCTCTGCAATGCAAGAATCAAATTATTTGTGATGGTGAAACAAATAATTCATCAATATATGTTTCTGGAACAGTTAATGTGTAGGGGTTTTCTCTCTTAAGGGGCAAGTTGAGATAAGTATTCCATCCAAAACTAGCGAATGTTTTGGGGCATCACTTGGTGTGCTCCCTTCTCTCTTGTGCTGTATTCTCGAGACCCACTACATCATCCGAAGTGGGGGCAAGAGGAGCTAGTGAATTGGTAAAGGAGCCCAAAAATCCCAAGATTCGAAGTCAAAATTTTCCAATTCGGAACGTGGGGGAAGATAGCACGAGGCAAAGCGAACTGTATTATCAACTCTCCTTCTCTCTCTAATCATCCTCTGATCTGCTCCGTCAGAAGCATACGATCTATATGCCCTTCATAAGGGTCACCTGAACCGCTTTGCAGTACTAAGTATAGTTTTGGACTGGGAGTGATTAAATCAAATTAGTGTAGGAAGCAACATGGAAAAACTAAAAATCAGAAACCCTTCACGTTTTTTTGGTATTCAGACATCCGGGCCAATTTACACGCACCTCGACTAACTACACATTTGGACATTCATTTAATGTTCCAAAGAGTAAATAACTCGTCTCTGTTATCTTTATTAGGTGCTTACATAATCATCAGAAACTTAAGAAGATACAACGTATGGTTCTCTGCATATTATGTAGGAAGAAACTTGGGAAGTGGATACTCCTAGACAAGTACCTCAACCATTGCCAACTTTCCAGAGGCTCAACATTTTTTTTTTCAAAAAAAAAAAAAAAAAAGTTTATACTCACGCTATTAAGTCAATTTTTCACTCTTAAATGCAGGCAGACCAACAAATAGCTGACCAGGGAAAAGATTTTTGTCTTTGGGTTGAGGAAACAAAAATTGGCTCCATCAACAACAAAGGATACATTGGGCGTAAAGATTAATGACAAATACATAATTAGTGAGATAAGTATACTGGTTATAAAGGATCTGTCCTTACCAACGTTTAGCATTGTGCCATAATGCTTGAATACCCTATATACTTCTCGAACAACTAATTCCATCCTCTGGCAAAATCCACACCAGCTGTTGCTAAAGAGAACCATGACATCCTTCTTCCAAGTTGCATTATCAGATTGATTAAAACCAATCACTAACTCAGTAAATACATTGGAGGCAAGTTGAGGAATAGAGTCTGTAACATGGAAGTCCAAATTAACGAATGGAGGAGATGGAGCCTGCACAGGAGCTTTTACCCCAGATTCGGATTTCTGATATGGAATGAGACTTCCATCGGCAAACCCATTTACAAAATCAGAGAGGGAAGAGAAGTTGAAATCTGTCTCCTCATTTAATATGTAATGTTTCTGTTGAGTAGGATCAACAATTACAACCGACGGGATCTTCAAATCTCCTGTTAAAGCTCTAAGCAACTGATATCCACCGTCAGAAAAGAAGAAGGACCCGTTAAGATCTTTAGAGGGAAGCTTCTCAACCAAATCTACCTCCTCTTTTGTGCTATCAAAACCTCGACTACCATGCAAGTCAACAGGCTCCCCAGATGGCGGCGTACTTATTTCAAAAGTTGTATAATCAGAAGATTTATCAGGATAATTGGTCTTCTGTTCATCATTTTCAAGAGAACTGTCTCCTATATTTGGTATCTCATCCTTGTGCAAATCAACATTAGCTTCAGGAAGGACTTTTTCTTCAGGTTGATTGGACTCGAGAGCTTCTTTTGTCTGTGAGGATAAAGCTTCTTGCACCTTGATGTCAAAATCCTCAGACAGAAGTTGGAATCCAGCCTGTTTTGCAAGGGAGCTCAACTTCACTTCTTTCTCACCTCGAAGCACATATGCCAAAATCTCATGTAAAGAATTTCCTTGTAAGCCAGAAGCAAGTTTGTCTAATGTAACGTGCTTTCCCTCATTTATAACCCTGATAGATACTTTATCCTTGGATACAAACTTCCAGGATGCTGAGGATGGCATCTTGTTTTGGTTAATAGAAAAGGTTTTCACATGTGGATGAGTCTCATAACTTAACCGTGAGCCCACACCATTGTATTCATGATATTGAAAAGCTAAACTCCTGAAAGCATCTAAAGTTTCCTTACTTTTTCTTCTAGCTACTAACGAATCACTTGATCGGTCAATGAAAAGAAGTATTGAAGGCTTATTCGCAGGTAAAGTAGGATCAGTATCATGGCCTCCATCTCCCAGCTAGATGATATTATACAAAAGGAAAAAAATTTCCGCGAATCAATATTAGGAAAACATGAAAGTGAAAATACGAAGATGGCAAAACATTTTCGACTGCCTGTGCTGCAGGGGACCACATCAGCCCCTATAGGTAATTTCAGCATATGAGGCAAATAAGGGGTTTGTTTAATGCATTCTTTGGCCTCTTATGGTCTCGTTTAAAGTGACAGTTAAATTAACAAAAATCATATAATCGAAAACTTTGAGGCAAATACATATATGTAAGCATATGTATATAGTTACAAATCGATCTTTCAACAAAAGGTCTTGTATGCAAAGTTAAAAGTACAAGCATCAAAGCCTTAATAAATGCATTTACCAAGTCTCGTCTTAGAGAAGTTCAATAGAATTAGACTGGCACGCTTTTATCATTTGTCCAATCACTTTTGCATCCATACAAATGCAATTCGCTGCATGGATACAGCACAGTTTCATGTAATTCAACCGAGGTGCATGGAAAAGAGATTATTACCTCTGTGACAAGTGGATTTTGCATCTGAACAGCACTTTTGAGATCATCTCTTTCTCTAAGAATTAATGAACAAGTGAGACACCCAGAAAAATGAACCGTCATCAACCATGAATCAGAATCTACATTCACTGACGATAACCATGAACTAGCATCCTCATGTTCTAAAGTTGAAAGCAATGACTTATCAGTCAACAGACCGAACCGTAGCCTTTCAGGAGGCAAGAAGAACTCTCTCGCAACTGTCACAAACTTTGTCAAGAACGCGTCAAACTGCTGAAACTTTTCAAGGCTACAGGAAACCCCATGAATAAAGCTCTTATTTGCATCACTCTGACCAAACGTGCTCAACTCCTCAAGCCAAGGGATTCCATTAAACCCATTTTGAGCATGACAAGTCATCCTTTCATTTTCAAATGTCTGTATTCAAGAAAAATATCAGGAAACCTTTCAAAAATTATGTACAACTAAAAGAGCTTCAACAATCACAAGCTATAACCTAGTTATCCACCTGGTCTTTCCTCCACTGGGTGGCAAACGATCCATTACTCTCTGCAAAAGATACAGGTCAAAATCCTTACAGATAAGCTGCTAACATAATCATTGCTATGAAATTATTTAAGCATTAATAGGAAACTAGCTTATTGTTTAACTTATAGTGTTCAAAGCCCTAACTCAAATATTTCTACAGGTTAGGGTCATGAACACCTCCATTGCCACCTAGGGGTGACGGTTCATATCCTGGAAAGAGTCTATCTAGAAACAGGGGTAAGCCCCTCCCCACACCCTGCAATGTGAAACCTTGTGCACCGAGTGATCCATATATATATTTATATAACAAGCCTACCCTATATATGGTGGGTCTGCGACCCCTACCACTCTGACTCGTTCAACCTTTGTTTTAAATAAGATCCAATTTTCAAGAAATCAGCAGGATTTTAAAGATTGAGAGATTACGGAACAAGAAAGGTCCACAAGAATACTATCTGAATGGTCAAGTGATGATTTTTTAATCAACTTTTTCTTTTCAAGAGGGGGTGGCAAAGCAACACCATTTGAAAGTTGCCTTCATATTTCTGAAAATACTCAAAATGAATGGGGGTACCAAAATCATTTGTGGTCCCATTCTTTCTGCCACTGGTCAATAATTGCTGAGTCCATCCGCAAAATTCAAGAAGAAGTACAGCCTTGTCAGTTGATTGAAGAAACGTTTTCAAGTCCCACTGTGTATTTAAAGGTTGAATAGGAAGCTGTTCAGAAGGATGTGATATAAGATACTGAAGGGAAGACAGAATATTTTGTGATCGCAGTCTCCCTTGATACTTGTAAGGCAAAGAGTTGTGATAGAATATAATTGTTATTCCGTCTGTAGCACCAATAGCATCGGCAAGCATCCTCTCTCTGTCCTTATACAAAATCATCAGCTTAGGGCTGCCATACTCTTCTTTCTCACCGGCAATGCGTTCAGCTAAATCCTTCATAAGGGATTGAGACTCGCCCAACCCTGAACATCAAATCCCAAGCAAATCATCAAATACTTGAAAAAGGTACAAAGTTCAGAAATAGAAACAAATTGAGTTTATCATCCCGTGATGGCATAGTAATAAGAGCAGATGCTGCAAGCTTATGAATTAAATAACCGATCATGCCTAACAAGGATATGGCTCTGCCATGATGGAATGAACAGAAAAAAACTAACTAAACCCGGCAGGTAAAAAGACCAGATGAAGGAACAGAAAATCTACAGCTAGAATGAACTCTATTTCTATTGTGAGTGCGCTCTTTCCTTGAGTAAAGCATAATAAATTGAAAAAAAAAGTGTGTAGAATGGAAACTTCCAGTAAGTTATACAAAAATCTAATCTAATTTTAAATAATTAAAGTAGGGTTTCCATGCCCAGATTGCGAAATTTGAGATTCCATTTTCTGACATGTGTAAGCATTAAATACTTCCCTTCTTAATTGAAAAATAGCATCAACTTTTCATTATACCACTTACATGTACTATCAACTGCATGATCACCCACACTAGACACAATGAGATTAAAATATGTGGATGATGGATGTTTAAAAAACCAAAGTCGTTAAACCATAACTTAGATAGTAGAACATTTAAAATATTTAACAGAATTCGGGAATCCAGTTTGAGTTAGTCCCAACGAGAATCCAAAATGAAAGCAAGACAAACACAAGAAAGCCACCAGAGCATGACTCCCTGTAAAGGGCTACATATGAAGTAATCGCCATGAATAGAAGAAATTATAGTAAATTTCCCAGTTTTTTGTCTTACCATTTTCCTTCAGTCAATTTTTGTTCACCTAAAAATTTAGTTTTAATGGTACAGTAGTTTTCAAACTCGTGCCAAGTGTTGCAACTTAGCATTATCACATCCATTTATGAACAATGTCATATCAGAGGAAACAGAGAAGAACAAAGCTAATCCTATCGAACAACCTAATGATAATAGATTCTTAGAACACTCACAGTAAGCACTCCTAAATGAGCCCCTATCCTAAATTGTGGAGATTAAACTCAACGGAAGACCATTGTAATTAATACAATTCAATCTCCTAAAACTAGAGTGTCTGCTTCATTGATCCTCTAGAATTCGGGAACTGTTGTTCATCTCCAATTATAGTTTTTCTATTTATTTTGAGGTCATAGATAAAGTAACAGAAAAACACAATTGCAGCCATGCCCTAAATGTTGTATCCACTGCTGGGACGAAGCCAGGAATCAAAACTGGGGGTGGCTGAACAATATATAAATTATTATTGGGAGCTAAAAATTATTATGACGGAGGCTAAAGTTACACATAAAAATCTTTTACACTAGAATATAGGACTTCAGTGGGATTTTAAAAATTACCAGAAACTGTAGCCCCAAGCAAAACTTTGGCTCCGTTCCTAATCCACTGCATTTTTTTATTTAACTACATTGTTTCGTCAAAATAGGAGTTGGCATGTCGTTTAGACATCGTAATATCATAATTATTTCATGTTCAGCCACTCTTGAAATTGATAACGGTGGTGTATGAAACCTTAACTCAAATATTTACCATAGGTTACGGTCATGTGTGGCTCATTTGCGACCAAAGAGTCACGGGTTCAAACCTAAAAATGGCGTCTCTCAAAGCAGGAGTAAGGTTACATGCATAACAACCTTCCCATACCCTATAATGCAAGAGCCTTGTGCACAGGATTGTCCGTATATATTGTTTCATCAAAGAAAATTGGTAGATAAGAGATACATAGAGTCATTTGAATAACATAGTCGTTACATGTTCAGTCTCTCCTAAAATTTATATTAATGGTAAAATTTATATTAGTGGTGTTTAAAGTCCTAACTTGAATATTTCTTTAGGTTTGGGTCATGCACGCCTCCATTACGATCTGCGGGTCACACATTCATCCAGACTTGCTATAAGCATGGATAAGGCTATGTAAATTAGACCTTACAATACAGTAGCCTTGTACTCTGAGTTGTCCACTGTCAGTCTTCCATATATATATATCAAATATATTTATATATATATAATATAAATATAAATTAGCTTGTTGTTTACATGATTTCAGAACACACTGTTAGTTTTCCCACATGTATATCAAATATATCTATCTATACATATAAAAATATAAGCTGGCTTGTTGTTCACATGATTTCTGAACATCATAATTGCTTTGTACAATGGTGGTGGTTAAAACCCTAACTTGAATTTGCTCTAGGTAACCGCCTCCATTGCCCTCAAAGCAGGCACTCGAAACATAGGTAAGGCCATCTACATCAAAATGCATGAACCTTGTGCACTGAGTTGTTTATACATAAATATTGTTTCATCAAAGAAAAGAAAATAGGTAGTTAATAAGATATACATATACACATATACATATAGAGAGAGGGGGGTAGGGTTGTTTGGGAGGACATACAGGGGAGAGTGACCATAAGGAGGAGGTTGGGGTGCATTTGAATTTCCGATGAGAAGTTGTTTCTGCTCACAATCTCCCACCGCGGATAATCTACGGCGGCGACCGGTGACGGTGACGGTGACGGTAACGATGAGAGTTGGTGGTGTTGTTATGTATTAGGTATTTATGTATAGGTTTGTTTGTGTTTAGTGATGTAATGGAATGATTTTCAGTTGTGTAATGAATTATGTTTAATCTCAATGTGTTGTATTGAGATGGTTTTCAATTGTTCAATGAATTAACCTTAATGCGTTGTAATGGAATAGTGACAATTAGACAAATCATTGCCAAAACATTGGACAAACCATTCTCAAATTTTCACATCCATTGAACAAAAGATTCTCATATTGTCATTCACATTGCACATTTCAAATTGTATTCAATAAGCATGTTATTTTTACTCGGAAAATGCCCTAACCGTCTGTTATATTTCAGTGAGTTGGAAACTAGCGGAAAAGAAATTTGTGAAGGCTTTATCCATCTTTGTAAGTTCAGTTGCTACAAGATGGAGGAGCAATGAAAGGTTTAGTATGAAGGATAACGTACTGAAAGTGCATAGTTCATGAAGGTAGCTCATGGCCACAACGGCTTATTTGGATTTGTATACATTATGTAAGAAATATGCATATAGTTATAATTTTAACAGTTGTGAGAAGTTAGATTGTAACAAGTAGTGTAATTTTATCGTGACTCTAGTCATGTAAAATAGTAAGGTAAATAAAGTTTCAAATTTAGCTACTTATGCCTTTCTATGTTATGGTAACGAGTTGCATATAGATTATATATTATATCACATGGGATCCGAGGGCATGACATTTTACTCTTGTAAAAAATTTTCCCTTTTGGCAAGGCAAGTGGAGGAGGCCTGACAATACCAGTATGCAGAGATGCAGATGTCTGATGTATAGCCAGTGATTGTGAAGTAGGATTATGAGTTGCTTCTCATTCATCTTTATCTTGTGTCAAGTCAACATGATATACTTTCTTAGGTCCTTTATAAGGAACATCCATAATTCTGCTACTTCTTCTCACCTGCAAGTTTTATAAGCCATTAATTAGAAAGTATTAGGAAACTATAGAAAAATTCAATACAAAATAATAACAAGAAAACAATTGAACCTTTTTTAGAAGAGGAGGAGGAGGGGAATTCTTCTTCACTGCTTTCTTATTCATTGCATTATTGTCTTCAACCTTACTTTGGCTCTCTAAATTCCACAAGTTATCTACAGTGGCAATCTCACTCCACAGTTCTTTATCATACAACTAGTCCTCTGCAAAAGCTTTATCCTTTGCAATCTTTCTCTCATTAACCAATCCATCATCAAACAAACCCTTTGTCATACCTTCGTCAAACAAAGCCTTTGTGACACCTTCATCAAACATGCCATTTGTTACACCTTTACCAAACATACTATTTTTTACACCCACATCAAACAATCCTTCATGTCCCAAATCATTTGCCAATGTTTCCTTTAAACTATGTTCATGAACCGCATCATGTTCCCTCAAACCCTATTCATCAGCCTTAGCATTTTTCCTCAAAGTTCATCAACCAAACCCTATTCACTTGTAACTACTCCACTTTTTCTCTTATTCTCTTATTCACAGTAGCATTCACATTCACTAGACCTGATTTTTTAGGTGCATCACACTACCTTTGATTATACCCTGTTGGATCACAGTTTCTATAGGTCATTTTCATACTTTTCCAATCAACTTTTCCCCTATTTTCTTACTTGTCATCAAGTGCCCTTCTTCTTACCTTCTTTGGCCTCCCAGGTCTAACAGTTACATCTGAAGGGAGTACAAATACTTTGTTTGTTTTTTGCCCGAACTCACTTCCTTGAAGTGGCATAAGGATATTAAACTATATCTTTATGTATGTTTTTCCAGTGTAGCAACTGTGGACATAGTCTTCTGGGGTTCTTCCTAGGTAATTAAGTGCATGCATGGTATGTATACAAGGAATACCACTCAACTCTTAACTCCTATATCAACAAGTCAGTTTTTCTATGTCCATTGCATACCAAGTACCAATCATAGCCTTAACTTCAAACTGTATGTCACCATTGTAATAAGGAATCCATTCACATGACTTGACTTTTAACTCTTCAATTTTCTTTTAAATCTTAGGCATAGAGTATGCTTACACCTTTGCATGACACTCTTCTTCTTGGCCACTAGTTATATAAAATATTGTCTAATAAGCTATAGCATTTGTAATATGGGTTAGAACTAGCATCTAGTATATAAGTATTGAAGCACTCACACATGTTATTCAATAAAATATTACACTTAAAGTTACTCCTAAAATGTGATATACTCAATACTCACTTGACTTTTCTACAAATCACTCATAAACTTATTTGTCTGAATATTTCATCTTTTCCAATGCAGACTTGTAATGGAGAATTGTGTAAGCCCTTACAACTTCCCATAAGACGTTCTTCGGTATCATTTCCTTGTACTTCTACTTCAAATTGTTGTATATATGTCTTATACAGAACTTGTACACAATGTCAGGTAGAATATCCTCAATTGCTTTGATTAGACCCTGCATAAATATATATGACAACAAAATGAATAATTGAATAAGAAAGAACATTACTAAATAAGCAATAAAATAAAATAATAGTTACCTTTTACTAGTCAGATATGAAAGTAAAAAAATATTTTTTTAAAAATTTATCACATTAATAAAATAAGTATACTTATATATTAGAAAAATATATTTTTTAATTAATTTTCTTTACATATTAATTTGTTGATAGTATATAAATGAATTTTAAAAACTTTGATGTGATCTATTTCTATTTTGTGAGAGAAATAAGTTTATATATTTCTTCTCATTTGATTTGTCACTGAGAAATTCAAGGAAAGGAAATGTGTCACATTAGTGTTTCTATGTTTATCAGTTTCTAGAAAATTTTTCAGAAAAGCTATAGCAGATTTCTCAATGGCAAAAATTTAATATTCACAATTTTTCTATTAAACAAATAAAATTTTTTTTCCCGTAAAAGCTATGAAAACTTAGTTAAGATTCAAGATTTTTTTATATTTTATTACATGTCATATAATTACTGTAACAATATTTTTTGACAAATTTTATAGAAAGACTATTGTGGGCATTGTATAAAATGTGAATTTCTAAAGAGAAAAATGAATTTCTGAAAAATGAAATGAGAAAAACTAGTGGGAATGCTCTAACTATCCTTCATGCTTCCATTTAAAGTATCTTTTATAACAAGAACATACTTAGCATTCACTCCAAGTCTCAAATGAAAAACCAAGAAAAGAAATCTCTCATAATAGTCTTTTTATTTGCATAAAGATTGCTGGAAATGGCGAGAAAGTTACTGTTCATTATTTCTCTATTAAAAAAATAATTTTTTACACAAAAGAAAATAAATATACTAGTATATTAAAAAAATATTTTTATAGAATTTATTTTTTTGTATATTAATTTTTTAATGTATAAAAATGAATTTTTATAAAATTTGGTGTGATATATTTCAATTTTGTATGATAAATGAGTTTTTAGAAAGTAAAATTTAAAAAATTAACTAGAAATGCCGGAATTAACGAGAAATGCCCTTATGAATGCTTTTTAGGATAGAGTTTCTCCTATTTGATTTCTCATTTAATAATTCAAAAAATGTGTCACATCAATTTTTTTATTTTTTCGTGTTTCTATTAAATTTTCCAGAAATACTACAATAGATTTATAAAATATAAAAATTTACTATTCATAATTTTTTTATTTAAAAAATAATATTTTTTCACCAAATCTTTAAAATCTTGGCTAAGATTAGAGAAAATATATATTTTTATATTTTATCATAATATATAATTATTCTAATAATTTTTGATAAATATAATAAAAAAATTGGTATGAACAATTTTTAAAATGCAACTTTGTAATGGTAGAAATGAATTACCAGAAGGTGTATTGTACAAATTAAATTAAAAAGACGGAATGTGAATTCTCTAATAAATATGGAGCCAAAGTGAAATAGTGCTACACTTGAAGGGCTCATATTGAAAATTTAAAAAGTCCAAAGCAGTCGAGATGGGGGAGAGAAACCAGAGAGAGAGAGAGAGGAGTCATGGTGAGCGTCCAGCTAGGAGTATCAGCAGCTCAATCCCTCAATTATACAAATAATAGCAATAATAAGTTTCAAATTCTTCATAATTCCAATAAATTCAATTTCCTTTCTCATTTGTCCTCCTCTGGTGTTCACTTTCTCTCTCATCGCCCCATTTCAGGTACCCTTTCTCTCTCTCTCTCTCTCTCTCTCTAGCTCTATCCTTTATTTTTATGCATATGATTTCAGTTATTT
>MKEJ01082004.1:0-23151 GCA_001753735.1 Embelia ribes | reverse complement strand
TTATGTGTAGCTTAATTTATAATTGTTAGATAGTGTATTATTATCTCACCTAAAAACTTAAACTATTAAAATACGTGCATTTTGTTAATTATTAATTCAATAGTAGTTAAGAGTCACTTTTCCTTTTCTTGCCTTTGCTTATAGATAGTAATTGATCGCACGCAATAAGATTTGTATATTTGGTTATTCAGATAATAAATAATTCAAAGGTGTGCAACATTTACCCACATATTTTATTTACATACAAAAAGTCAAAAATTCCAAACTCACTACCAACACTTTTAAGTTTCATTTTTTTTTTTTTTACCTTATTTCAACTTTCCTTTTATTTTTAAATCAAAACCATTTACCCATATTAAACTTAATTTTTTAGTGACATTGTTGTCCCAAATTTTGTAGGGTAAATTTTTGAAGTTACGTTCTTTTTAACTATTACAATTGATATACACTAAAAAATTAAAAATAAGTTATTTAGACAGAGAAAAATTATGTTTCCATATGAAAGACTATAAATTATTTGTTTATTTGCTTTTTATCTGTATGTGGGTACTGTTTATTTTAGATTGGTTGGCCTGTGTGTATCAAAATAATCAAACTAAACATTAAAAAAAAAAAAATCTATTAAGTTAAAGCGCCACTTAGAATAGTTTAAATTCCAGTATATATTTTATATAATTGTCTAAATTTTCTTTCAGAAGGTGATTATATTTCATTGTATATAATTTTTTAAGAGTCGGTTTTTATTTCAAAAGTATTAAAATATATAAAAATTGAACCTATAACATAGGGAAAATAATAGTTTACAAAGTTTTAATTTGTTCTTCTACTACAAATTGATCTGATTTAGGAAATATGTCTACAATATGACTACACGTCTAGAAGGGGATATATAATTTTAGTTTATGTGTAGCTTAATTTATAATTATAATTAGATAATGGGTTACTATCTTACCTAAAAAATTAAACTCTTAGAATATACACATTTTATTAATTATTATTACTTCAATAGTAATTAAGAGTCACTTTTCCCTATTCTTGCCTTGCATATAGATAGTAATTGATCACACACAATAAGACTTGTATATTTGGTAATTCAGATAATAAAGAATTTAAAGATGCCCTAAATTTACCCGCATATTTACTTACATACAAAAAGTCAAAAATTCCAAACTCACTACCAACACTTTTAAGTTTCATTTTTGTTTTTAATCTTATTTCAACTTTCCTTTTATTTTTAAATCAAAATTATTTACCCATGTTAAACATAATTTCTTAGTGACATTGTTGTCCCAAATTTTGTAGGGTAAATTTTTGAAGTTATGTTCTTTTTAACTATTACAGTTGATATACACTAAAAAATTAAAAATAAGTTATTTGCAGACGTCGTACATTTATATTTTTCTATTCTAACTTGGAAAGCAATATCTTTTTTTTATTATATATTATTTTTATTTGTTTTAGATAAGTTCCCAGCGCCTGGCTTTATGGAATAATTACAATGATGATACCCATAGTTGCAAACCGAATTTCAATTTGTTCCCTATACTTTAAATTGTCATTGTAATAATCTCCATATTGTAGGCAAAATGACAGGAATATTCCCAAGTTTATTAAAAAAGTCATATTTGGCCCCTTAGGCTTTTCTCATATTAAAAATATTAAAGTGCTAAAAATAGAAGTGAGACCAAAAATAATTATCACAAAAAAACTAATTTAATCTTTACCAAGTTATATATGATTATTTTATATGAGTATCATCAGCTAAAATAATTATTTATATCCATATGTTAATCAAAAAAAAACTCCATCACAAGAATTCACTTCGATCAGTACTGAAATGGCTTGTTGAAAACTCGGAACAAAAGAAATGTGATTTTTTGCTTTAGGTTCAGGGTTTTCTTTGATCATGCATGACAATTCAAATTAAAAGAAGCAAGATAGAATTTAATCACATAATATGTTTTTATTTCTCAATTCAATTATTTTGATTACAACTGAGTAAAGGCTTACAAGAGCAAAGATTACTTTGATCTACTCTATTACTACTTCTAAGGCTAAATTATGACTACTTCTGGATAAAACATGTGTTGGGAGAGTGTGTTTATCATTTTTGCTATTGTTTCTGCTTTCATAGAGTCAGTTAAGTAACTATTCTTAACTGTTCTTCATTATTATAGATCGCACGATTTAATTCTATAGCTAATGTTTGAAACCTCCTTTCAACTATTTTGTCTCTACTTCCTTGATTGTGACATGTGCCCCACTTTTTCTATTACTTTGACACGTTCGCAAATTTTTTTTGCTACGTAATTGTCTCACTCCCAGTCATAAAACTGGTTACATTAAACCATATTATTTTCAAAATTTTTTATTAACCTTTTAAATAGGCTTATTTAATTCAAAATTCTCAATAAATTAATTTTCTTGTCAGATAATTAATTTGATTAAAAATCTTTTTTTTTATTTTCATTTATTAATTAACCCTCTTTGATAGGCTACAATATTCAAGCATACTTTAGTAATAATTGGGTTAAATCCAGTGAATTAATTACTACGGAGTAGACTAGTTAAAATCATTTTGTTAAGTTTTTAATTATTAATCTACCTCTTTTAATGAGTTTAATTAATTAAAAAGTGTTGCAAACACCATAATAAGTACCAATAATTTCAATTGTTTAAACCATGAGAACCATTAAGTAATATATTAAAACCATGATTTTAGAAATTGGTTGCCATCGTTGCCTAGTGTGGATGTAATAGTTTTGGCTACCGCTGCCATCATTGCGACTATAATTGTTACAGACTGATATAGGAGTGATGGTGGATCCATATTGGCCCAGAACGCTACATATTAGCTATTACGACCCTATATTGGTACATATCGGTCAATTACGATAGTGACGGATATTTAAAAATTCTATAAATGATTTTACAAACATAAAAAAAATTTGTAATTCTGATTTCTGCTACTGTTATATTATTCCCGTTAAATTCCAAAGTCCCATTACCGCAACAGCCACCATTTTGGGAGAAGCAACTATTATTTAAAATATGTATTGAAATTATGAAGGCCTAATATAAATAATCATCAAAACTGTGGGAATCATTATTGTAATTTAGTACAGCTTTATTCACACGGTATCATTATATATATATACACACACACATACTCTATATATGCGCTATCCGAAAAAGGAAACAGAGTTCACCGGATAAAAGAAATAGGAAACATAGATATTGAGAGAGAAAGAGAGGTCGGATTTAGCGATGGCCGGAACTCGAAAGATGGAGATGAAGATGAGGGAGAAGAAGGAGCAGAGAATGGTTACATTCTCGAAGCGGCGACAAGGCCTCTTCAAGAAAGCCTCCGAACTCCACCGCTTCACCGGAGGATTAAAATAATATAGTGAAATTGCTAAAATATTGTGAAAATTTTGCATGTTAATATTGTAGGATTAAAATTTTTCATGTTAAATTATTGGTAAAATTATTGTGGAGATATTTTTATGTGTAGAAATCTAGTTAGAATGTTAAAATATTGTTAAATTATTGTGAAAATTATTTTGGAAATATTTGTATGTGTACAAATGTAGTTAAAATGTTAAGATAATATTAAATTTTGCATGTTAAATTATTGTGGAAAATATTGATTAAATTATGGTAATGTAGTAAATTATAATTTCTATGGATTTAATTAAAAAAAAAAAGTAGTAAACGTTAAATAAAAGGTAAATTTTAGAAAATTTATTGGTAAAAAAATGTATATTATAAAGTTTTATAAAATATTAGATTATGATAATGTAGTAAATGTTGTATAAAAGTTAAATTTTAAATAATTAATTAGTAAAAAAATCATACTATAAAGTTTGATAAAATATTAAATTATGATAATGTAGTAAATTTTGTATAAAATGTAAAATATAAATAATTTATTGGTAAAAAATTCATATTATAAAGTTTGATAAAAGATTAAATTATGATAATTTAGTAAATTTTGTATAAAAGGTAAATTTTAAATAACTAATTGGTAAAAAATTCATATTATAAAGTTTGATAAAATATTAAATTACAATATGTGGTAAATTTTATATAAAACATAAATTTTAAATAATTGATGGGTAAAACATGCATAGTACAAACTTTGATAAAATATGGAATTATGATAATAAAGTTAATTTTATAAAAAAAGGTAAAATTAATATATTTGTATTCTAATTAATACAGATGTTGCATCGAGGTCACTGCTGGTATTCCGACAGTAGCCAGTCTCAGGATCGACGAGATTCTACTACCGAGATTTGACGAAATCGTTATGAGGACATGGATATTGAAGGTCTTAATGATCTCTCATTTCCTCCCCTTACCGACTTTAACGCCTATAGGGAGGATGTTGTTGTTGACCAGACTCCGGGAGGGTCTACTAGATCCAACTAGAATTTCCAGCCTACAACTTGATCCCATCTAGGGGTTCCCATTCCAACAGATATTGTTGGGTTCTCGACCAATCCTATCGATATTGCTAGACCTTCGGGCCAATTATTCCTCCCCCTCCCCCTTTTGGCTGTGACGCCGACGTTTTGTACGTTTCTCTTGTCAAAGGGCAAGTTATTTTGAATTTAACTATTATGTATAATTTTAAATTTGTAAAATATTTAAATATGTTAAAATTAAACGACAATGTGTTTAGGAATATTGAGTCTATTGAGGAAATTGTGCATATAATGACGTGGTGCTTACTGGATTTTATCCAAGATGACTACTATAAATGGAATCGTTTATCCGAGGAGACCATCGCCCCGTTGTTAGGGCGAGTTTGAGGCATATTTTTCTTCATATTTAATAAATTAAATATATTTTTTTAATAATATTTACTTACTAATTAATCATTACTCTTATTATCAAATAATATAGAAAAAAGCCTATTGGATTGACAACACTAACGAAGTCTACAAAACTTGGTGCTCATTCTCAGCAACTAGATACCGTTCATATATCAACTATGTCAAAAGGGATCTCCTGAGGAGGCCTACTGGATTTTCCGCCGATGGTTGGCCAAATTATCTCAAATATTGGCAAATCTCGACACGATTGCCAAGTCCAAAAGGAACTTGGACAATCGGCGTAAGGGGGAGCGGATCACATATTTAGGTGATTGTACCTCCACCCAAACTTGGAAAGATAAGTTGGTAAGTTTATTTTATTACATTTTTATTTCTATATATTTTTATTCTTTATTGTTTACCTATTAACGATATATTGACAAATTTGTGGGGTAAATTGAAAAGGCCCAACTATCCTTTTATTGATTTCAAGCATACGGACACTAAAGGACAAGATAGTGTATCATTTCCGAGTCAGAAAGCCAAGCATGTATACGTAAGTAATATAAAATTTATGTAGTCTTAACTTTTTAATTAACTAAAGATTTGCCTTTTATCATATTAATTTTTTTCTAAAATTAATTTCTTAGTGTAGGATAAGTACTTGGTGATAGAGGTAAGGAACTCGTAGCCAGAGCCGAGATCGTGGGAGGCTTGGACCGTTGGCCTAAGATCGTCTTATTACGAGGCTATCGGTGGTCCCAAGCTCAGGAGGTTCGGCATTGGCTCGAAAGCTGCCTCGTGTTTCGAAAAAGGAGCCACCTCCAGCTCGTCGACACAGCTCACACGGCCCTCCTCATCCACCTTCACTCGAGAGATAGAAGAAATAAGGGAGAAAATCCGTCAGATATCTAGTGATTTTGACGCTATTCAAATGTGAGACGAGCAAGATGCGAGGGAAACGATGAGAGTTGCTTGTGAAGATCTAGAGGCAAAATGAAGAGATGGCATATTGTGGCAGATGATGAATGTCATGAGACAGGGAAGCATATATTATTACGTTTTGCTGCCTTAGCAGCATTAGTCACCACCATCACTGCCACCTACTGACGATTTTGGCTTCATCGATACACTTTTCGGCCCAACATACCAGGATCAAACTCGCAGTCCCTATGACATCGTTTCTCCCCCTGCCTATGATCCCACTCGAGACCCTCCGAACAACCCGAACGATAGTGAATAGAATTTTTTTATTATTGAACTAATTTGGAAATTATTTTGAACTTTTAATTTTTAGTTTTAATATTTTTAAACTTTAATTTATGTTAATATTGTAAATATTAATAATTAAAAAATAAAAAATTTGCTTTTTTAAAGCACCCTTTTTATTCATTTTAATTATTATTATTTTATTTGAAACGAATTTTGGAACGGAACATCCATTTCAAATTATTATTATTTTATTTAGAATGGATTTTGGAACGGATTATTCTCTGTTCCAATTTGAAACGGATATCCGTTCCAAATTTTCAAATATATTATAATTACTATGGAACAGAATTTAAATCTTATATCCGTTCCAAATTGGGACAAAACTTCTCCGTTTTAATTTGCAATGCGTCACTGTGTCCATTTCAATTGTCTCTTCTTGCAGCCTTGTATTCTTGTAGTGTATGGCTCAAGTGAAGAATTAATAAGCTACATAGAAGAAATATGTAATTATAAAGATGATTCGATATGTTAATAATAAATATTTTTAAGAATTTTGTAGGTAGTATTATTAATATACAAAAAGTGATTAAACATGCTTTTTTTTTGTTTTTTTGTTTTTTTTTGCAAGTTTATTTAAAATAAGAAAAATTCTGATAAATAAATTTTTAGTTGAACTTTTATAAGCTAAGATTTTGTATGGGAACAGTTTTTGTTTGCACACGAGTTTGCTGAGTCAAAGCTGTTGACTATGGAAATCTATGGTACAAAAAGTACGGTTTTTTATGGATAAATTACATTGATGGTCCTCATCGTTCTAATGAAAAATTATTTAGTTTATATATTTTAAATTTTTGTAATAACAGACCCAAAATTGTAAAGAAGTTACAGAACAGATTTCTATGTGATTTGTTTAGTTCTTTCTATAGTTTGTTTTTCTCATTTTAAAAATCTCAAAGTACTCAAAATAGAAGCGATGTCAACATAATTAATTAGGAAAAGACTTGCTTAGTCATAGATATATCATCTAGTGGCCCGTTTAAAAACCTTATATCCCCAATAAATAACCTGTTCAAAATTTGGAAACTACTTCAGTATAAATTGAAATAATAAAGACCAAATACGAAACGTAGATAAACTATGAGGACGGATATTGTAAGTAAGAGTAGCTTTATCCGCACGGCTTCTTTTTGCTGTATAGATACACAAGTCTTACTCGGCTAAGGGATCAGAAATAGGAAACAAAAAGATCGAGAGAGAAAAAGAGAGGCTCGACGATGGCCGGTACAAGAAAACTCGAGATGAAGATGCGAGAGAAAATGGAACAGAGAATGGTTACATTCTCGAAGAGACGACGGGGACTCTTCAAGAAAGCCACTGAGATACACCGCTTCGTTGGAGCATCCACCGCTGTGATCGCATTCTCTCCTGCCTCTGGCAAGCCATTCATTCATGGAGACCCCTCCTTCGAGGAAACCATCCACCGCTACCTTCTCTCCCGAGAAGGGAACCGGTCCGAGTCCGTTGGGACTCGGTCGGATGGGCTTGATGACATGGGAGGGCTTACATCGGTCAGGGCATGGTTGGATGGTTTACGGGTCGAGGGAGTGGAAGATGTGGAGGAGCTTATTATGGTTAGGGACCGTTTGGAGGAGATTAAGTGGAAGATTAAGAACCATATTGATGATCAATTTGTGAAAAGTTTGTTAGCATGATTAAGTAATTGAATTCCTTGAGGAGTTAGGGTTTTTGGATTAAGTAATTGTATTAGTATAATTTTTGTTTCTAGATTGTTGGATTCATTTTTGCAAGTCTTAGAATTGACCGAGGCGAAAAAGGCCAATTTTGTAACTAGGCCTAGATTTGATCGAGTAATTTGATAGTCTTATTTCTTGGGAATTTCTTTTTTTGCAAGGCTTAGAAGTCAGAAGTAACAAGGAAAAGCCAATCTTTAATGTAACTGGAACAAGTTTTGATTGAGAAATTTGAATGTTTTGTTTTCGAAAAAAAAAATAATAATAAAATATATATATAGCTAGAGGATTCACTTGTGAAAACTGAAAGTTGTGTGGGCAATTTGCAAGCTACCAAATTAAGTTCTGGCTCTTCTGGTTATATTTTCAAAAGCTCGGGCACGGGCCGGACTTGTTCGACTTAGATGGGTCGAGTTTGGATCAGTTCGGTTTGATAACTGATAAATATTGAAATAGGTAATATATTATGAATTGATATTCAAATCAAAGATTAGAACTGTCGTTATACATAGTGGAGAGCAATCGGCAAGAGTTAAAATCCATGAAATAAAGAAGATACGAAAAAATAAGAAGTGAATAAAAGCATAAATTGTGATAACAGTAAGCCGATATCAAGGCTTAGGATAATGTAAGAAGTTAATAACTTGTAACAATAACTCTCGTTTTCAAAAGCTCGAGGTCGACTTGAGTGATTTTGAGTGAGTTCATGATCTAAACAACTCGAATGTGTCCAAAGGTTTCGGTTGTAACAAGTCTAAGCTTCATTTGAGGGGAAGATTTTCAAGAGGGTGAAATTGCATGAATCTGATAGGTGAGTGGTTTCAATTGTGAATATTTGAAAGATCCAACCATTTAAGCGCTCCTCCCGTCTCATGTTTTTATAGACGTGACACTTTTACGCTCCCGCTCTAATTGTTGATAATATTTTCAATTTGCGATTTGATGACCTAAGAACAGTCTCGACTAGTTCGGTAACTCCAACCCATGTCTTCTAAGGCATTAGAGATCAAAAAATACCTAACTCAGGGTGGCTTAATTTCCTTAAAGCAACTCAAACATGTACACTCTCATATCATCCTCTATGGCCTTCACCAAGACAATTACCTACTAAACATCATCCTCAAATCTTGTTTCATCTCCAACAACACAAACTATGCCCAAATCATTTTTGACCAAACTCAACAACCCAATATACACCTCTACAATACCATGATTCGGGGGTTTGTCTCGAACGATTTCTTTGACCGAGCCATTGAATTCTACTACTTAATGCGAAAAGAGGGCTTTTTACCAAACAACTTTACTTTCCCTTTTGTTCTTAAAGCGTGCGCTAGAGTTTTGGATTTATGGTCTGGTGAAAAAATGCACGCCCTCGCCGTGAAGGGCGGTTTTGGTTTGGATGTGTTTGTAAACTCGGGTTTGGTGTGTTTGTATGCAAAATGTGGGTGGTTTGAAAGTGCCCACAAAGTGTTTGATGAAATTCCTGAAAAAAATATTGTTTCTTGGACAGCGATTATAAGCGGGTACGTTGGTGACTGCCGGTTTAAGGAAGCAATTGATATGTTTAGGAGACTGTTGGAGATGGGTTTGAGGCCAGATAGCTTTACACTTGTCCGTGTATTGTCGGCTTGTACTCAATCAGGGGAGTTGAGTAGTGGAGATTGGATACGTAAGTATGCGATTGACAATGGTATGGGTATGAATGTCTTTGTTGCTACTGCTTTAGTAGATATGTATGTAAAATTTGGTCATATGGATAGAGCCCGTAGTGTATTTGATAAAATGCCCGAAAAGGATATAGTATCCTGGAGCGTTATGATTCAAGGGTATGCTCTAAATGCACTCCCAAAAGAAGCTTTGGACCTATTTTACCAAATGCAAAGAGAAAATATGGAGCCCGATTGCTATACGATGGTAGGAGTTCTCTCGGCTTGTGCCCAGTTAGGAGCATTAGATATTGGGAATTGGGCTCATAGCTTAATCGATTCCAATGCGTTTTTGAATAATGCGGTCCTCGGTACTTCATTAATAGACATGTACGTAAAATGTGGGGACATGGCATTGGCTTGGAGAGTATTCAAGGAAATGAAGGAAAGGGACATTGTGGTTTGGAACTCTATAATATCAGGCCTTGCGATGAATGGCCATGTCAAAGTTGTTTTCGGTTTATTTGGACAATTAGAAAAGTTGAGGCTAAAACCTGACGGTAACACCTTCATGGGTCTGCTTTGTGGGTGTACTCACGCGGGTTTGGTCAATGATGGTCGTAAGTATTTTAATAGCATGAACAAATTTTATTCTTTAGCACCTAGTATTGAGCATTACGGTTGTATGATTGATCTTTTGGGACGAGCTGGGCTTTTGAAAGAAGCCCACGAACTGATAAAGAGTATGCCGATGAAGGCTAATGCTATCATTTGGGGAGCCTTGTTGAGCGGATGCAGGGTACATAAAGATACAGAGCTAGCCGAATATGTATTGGAACAGTTGATAGAGTTAGAGCCCTGGAATTCTAGCAATTATGTGCTCCTGTCAAATATGTATTCGACAACCCAGAGATGGGATGACGCAGAAATGATTAGATTGAATATGATTGAGAGAGGGGTCAAGAAAAGACCTGCTTATAGTTGGATCGAAGTAGGTGGTGTTGTGCATGAGTTCCTTGCTGGAGATACATATCATCCCCTATCAGATAAAATATACAAAAAACTTGCGGAGTTGAGTAAGGAGTTCAAAGAAGCTGGTTATGTTCCGACGAAAGAATTTGTGCATTTCGATATTGAGGATGAAGAAAAGGACCATTTTGTTGGATATCATAGCGAGAAGTTGGCTGTTGCTTTTGCTCTTATTACTACTACACCAAGTATGGTAATTCGAGTGGTGAAGAACCTTCGGATCTGTGGTGATTGTCATACCAGCATAAAACTTATCTCCAATATCACAAAAAGAGAGATTATAGTGAGGGACAATCATCGATTTCATTGTTTTAAGGAGGGGTCTTGTTCGTGTAAAGATTATTGGTAAATCAAGAACGTTACAATATAATCTCAAAGATACTAGTATAACACAATTGCAACAGCTTTTTTACAGGGTTTCCGAATTCCCAGCCACCCATTAAGAATGAGAACGTGATAAATTATGAAAGGGCTGTTTTTGGTTTAAGGATATGTAATATGATCAAGCTGAGTTGCTGCATTGCCTTTGACAAAAAGTGATAACTCAAAAATCAACCTTCACCCAAGATCACATACATAATGGCGTGCACTTCTCGACTCTGGCAAAACAAACACCCATTGAAGAGTATCAAAATAATTACGCTACTTTTGCCCTTTCCTGTACTCATCAAACGTAATGATCAACACTATTAAGTGTTCAGAAACACAACTTTTGACCGTGAATAATCTTCTTAGGTATGTAATTTCATCTAAACTGTATAAGTTATAACACACTTCATCTTCTCTGTCCAATGTGGATTACTTAAACTCTCTAGGAAGTTCATACACCAGTTATTCATAACCATTTCTTTATGAACATAATAGATTTTGAAACACTGTCAAAAAAAAAAAAAAAAAGGTCACTGCAAATTGCTTCTAACACACCCCAAATAAAACCTGAGGTACAGGTAAAGATGCAAATGAAAACACACCCAAATTAAAACTATCAAATACAGACTGATTTATCGGCACTTTTAGCTGCATTTACTTATTCTCATTTACCACAATCTATCAGATACATGAAAATACAGTTCGGGTATAACACCTTCCCGCGTCAACTATCTCAACTGTTTATTTTGGGGGAAAATGATTATTTTTCAATACTTTGTTGACCTACATGGGTACTTTCTCAAGGCATAAAACTCGTACTAATAATGCTTCAACTTCAGCAGCGTAGAGTGTAACCAAGCACGACACTGACCAGTGCCACCATACAAACAAACAAGAAAGGAAATCCCACCTGAACCTTCCTATCACCTCCCTTGCTTCTCAACAAAGCCTGCAGTAAAAAAAAAAAACAAAGGCCATATCCGTTGTCAATAAGCTCGAAGTTCGTAAAAGGATGGATATAAAACCCCCAACTCTTTTTTTTTTCCTAATACTAGGATATGATCAAAGACCAGGAGCATACTACACAAGAAGAAAAGGGAACAGCAATAAATAAATAAATAATGCGAAGATGCAATACCAATTCTCTTCTCAAACTTTCCCTCTCTTGACCTGTCCATCTCCTCTCCTCAGTCAGCTTCGAAATAGTTACTTGAGCCTACAATATTATGTTCAAACAAACGTTACCTTTCAAAATCCATTTACATTAACAAACAGCACAAAAAAAATTCTAGAGCCACAAAATGCTTTATTTCCTCAGAAAATAGTATTGATCTCCCAACTTTAAGAACTGGTGCTGTAGCCAGAAGGGATGTTGCGTACACAACTTGATGATTAAATTACATGACTCGCGAGACTTCTTTAGAATGGGATAAAAAAAAAAAAAAAAAATTGGTGTTAACAAGTTAAATGACTAGATGACAGACTTACTGACATAATTTCATAAATTTGTCTAAAAGAAAAGAAAGAAACTTGTCTAAAAAAATAGAAAGAGAAAATAGAAAAGGATAAAGTATGAATAGAATACTTGTCACATTGTAAAGTTTTAAAAATTAAAACGAGCTTTACATGAATATTATAATGTTTTAATTAAATTTATTAAAAAAAGGGGGGAAATTTGGAATTTCAGCCAAACCCCTCTGCATGTTGTCTTGTCACTCAAGGGTTCTTCAATAGCATAACAATGTAGTCTAAAATTGAGTACGTAGACATTTACACGAGCCTGGCTTTCGCACTTGAGTACATGTTGAAATACTCAATAAATCAGGAAACCGACAGGTTTCACCCCATTGAGGTGTTTTACTCATATATATCATTGTTGCTTACTAAAACATTTATAGATGTAGTTTGTAAAGAAGAATTGAAAACTGACCTCTGTCAACTTCGATTCAAGAACATTCAACTTTGACTTCATCTCCTCTATATCTTTGACTAACTTCGTCTCCTCCATGTGCTTCACTGTGTTGTGACGCAAGTCCTGCACTGACACCTCCACATCATCCATTATACTGTACGCTGCATCCTTTGTGGGTTCCTTCGCTTCCTTTATTGTTTTATTGACATCCTCTAATGACTGATCTAAATGCTTCGTTTTCTTCAATGCTTCATCATCCTTGTCCTTTGTTGGATCTACCTCATCCTTCACATGATTGAGAACTTCATATTCTTCTTTCTTCTTTGGAGTCTCCTGATCCTTCACATGACCTAGAATTTTATTGTCCCTATCCTTAATTGGATCATCCTCCTGCTTCAAATGATCTAGAATTTTATAGTCCACGATCTTCGCCGGACCTTCGGCACCTTTATCAGTTTTATACACAACATACTTCGATGGGTCCTCCAACTCTTTCATTGATTCATATTCTGCATGATCTGCTAGGTCCTCCACTTCGTTCACTGTATTATACTTCAAATTCTTGGCTGTAACCTCACTATTAATCACTTTAGCCTCCACCACATCCTCAGCTACCTGTAACAACAGTATATAAGAGAATGCATCATAATCCAATTTCAGTAGAAACACTGATGACAACTTCATGACAAATCGTCACACAATGACCAGTAGCATTAATGCTGATGTTCATGCCTACACTAGATCTAACGCTGCCAATTACCAAGTTAAAATCTTTATCGTAATGAATATCTTTACATATAAAGCCGCTACACTTGGGAAAATTTTGAGGCTGCGTCAACTCACTTTGACCCTTAATACACTCAAATTTTACAAAGTTTATTTGAATAAAATTGGTTAATTGTGAGAGTATAACTGTCTTTACTCCTCTCCACCCACTCACTAATAACCACCCACGTTCTGTGGTGTTTCTCCATTCAAATCAACATTCCTGTCTCCTCATAACCTCACTCATCAGACCAACCATATGTTGACTTCCACTCTACAATAGAACCTCTCCATTTCTCTTCCTCACTCAGTAGTTCAAGCCTCTTCACTGTGGATCATCTTTTATGATTTCATATCGATTTGCATGCGCATTGTATGTGTCACATTGACTAGTTACTATTAACTAGCAGCGAGGGGAAAGATCCTGATTCCCTTCACATACGGAAGCAAGAATTTACTCTTGAAGTAAAATTACCAAAAAACTGAATAGTTTAATTACAGAAGTTGAGTATCGTCAATAATGTGATGCAAAGAACTAGGGAACCGAAGAACCACATGCCAAGTGGAAGAAGGAACCCATTACATGATTATTCTGTGAGCTTCCAAGTTTCTGCATTACATGATCTTTCAGTATCGGAGCTTTGTGTGCTGGATCTTGCTTCAATATTGTATTAATTGGTGATAAGATTGGAGAATTAGGGGGGCTAAGAAGAATAACTCTCAACTTGGCTTCCTCAACATGTCTATCATCATCTCTAGCAAACTGCAAGATAAAATTATGAGAAACCAGAACACAGAATGAACACCAATACTTTCACTGAACCAGAATATTAAACAATTTACCATGCTAGAAGTTATATCATCATCAGTAGTGCCAGCGGGAACAATTGTGCCCTGAATTAAGAACTTGTCTTTGCATACCATGTCAGGAGGAACTACTTTCGGTGCTTGCATCGTGACTACACAAACCAAAATTTACAATTGTCAACAATAAATAAATATGGCTAACATAATTCAAAACCAAGGCTCCTTCATAGACAGTAGAAATTTGTTTTATGAGATTTGAGTCAAGGTGTCGTTCTACAACCTCCAAATCCTTCCATACTAATAATTGGTTTTGACAAAGTTGGTGGCGTTCTTGTATTGTATTAACACTTTAACTTCTTGGTGAAGCCAGTTGGTGACATATGAGACACCTTCTAATATTGAACTATTATATATGGATACGTATTTTGTATTTTTAATTCAACTTTGCCTTTAGTTTAGATAGTTACACAAAAGTCATCTTTTGTGATTTGGTTAGTCACCCAACACAGTGCAACTTGTTGGGCTACTTGGAGTACACCTAAGTTAGCCACCTCTTAGTTGATTGGTATATATATATATTGTCATTGTTATATATTGGGTAGTGTTAAAAATAAAAGAAGCCTTAAGAATATATTTCTATCACCTGAACCTTTATTACATACACATATAGATGTATACTTTTTAGAAGCTTATGGATTCCATGATCAAAGAAAAAAAAATTGTAGCCTGAGGGTTATTGGTCGGTTTACTTGTCCCATAGTAAGAATGAATTATACATAATATACTCCATTGGCCGCTTTCTTTTCATTATCATCTTATATTCTTATTGTTAATCGTTCAGTTGGTCCTAATGTTTTCTTGTTATTGAGCATGTGGCATATTTTTGTCGTAAAAATGGACAAGTTGTGCAATGGATCGATTATCAGCCGGTTTGAATAAGTGTTGTGCCGATGGTGGTAACTGAGAGTGCATTGTCGAATTCATTTATTTATAATTGTCCTTTTTATTTCGTATATTATGGATAGTTATGCTTACTGAGCTTCCCGGTCACCCCTTGCTCTGCTAGTTACAGGTGTATCAAGTTAGACGTGGGTAGATGAGATAGAATTATCAGTACAAGACTTAGCAGCGAACAGTTATTTTAGTTGTAAAAATATTATTGTGTTCCTGGTAAAACAAATTTGTTACTATTTTGAGAAAGTTTGTTAGTTTTAATTTTATATATTTATTTATTTTGCAAACAAAAATCTTGTATTTGGAATCAAAAGAATTTTGTACTAGTTTTGAGAAAATTGTAGTTTTCACTTCTTTTTTTTCAACAGCTCGGAAACCCCGAGTTGTTACAATTATACTACCATAATGTGGTACTATTATTATTATCCTAAAATAAACTTAATATAGGTCACCGCAAACATGCTCTAACATGCTAACTTCAAAAATATCCAACTAGTTTAACTCCATAACTATATAAGTTCTTAATAAAATGGAATCGAGCGATACAACAATGGTTTGTAAGCATACCAATGAAGTCGCAGAATGATTTGGGCTTGATAATGCCTACATTTGGTCTCACACAGTATTTCTTTGGAGAAGTGGTTTTAACCTGCCACAAACGAAATATTACGTTGAAATCAAGATTCAATTTGACGGACAGGACATCTCTCTGAAAATGCTTTGGAAAATCAAAGATAAAATATATTTCCCACCTTGAAAGCAACATAGCCGTCACACTTATTGACTAGTCGGATAGTGCAAGAGGACTGTTTCTTCAGTTCAACTACACATGGGACAACCTTCAAATTAGAATATCAATTCCACGCCAATAAATGTGAAACACAAAGAAAATGGAAATTAAGCAATAAAACTAACATGTGATTTGAATATTAGAGCTACTTCTAGTACAAATTTATATCAAGTAATCCTTCAGTTTGGCACCTAAATGTACAAGTAGTATTACATCACATAGAACCTGATATAATGAAGAAACCAAGGGAATGAGATTGATAACAGTTCACTGATGCGATGTGACATTTACAAAAGAGAAACCAGCAGAGAGTAATTATCATCTATGCATGGGAAGAAACAGACAAGTCATGAGCACAATTACAATGCATCTGTGCCCTACGTCAAAATTGACGAGCAACACGTACACTTAAAAAATCGCCATTCTTTCTATTATTTCAACAATAAAATGAGAGAGAAGAAATGGCACAGACAAGTCCCAAAAAGCAAGCTTCGGGCAGGGGAAAAACTAATGCTTCAGAACAAGGATTTGTCATAGAAAATGAAAATATAAGAAAAATATTTTCTTATAAAACAATTCTTGAATAAGACAGAATCTCTATGTTTTTCCCCATTCTCGCCCTACCTCATCAATTTCTATATTAAGAGAAAGCACACAATATTTAGAGCCAGAATATGTTAAGCTAATGGCAGATTATTCATCAAAAATTCACGAAACAACCAACTCACATAAGAACTTCAGTTCTGGAGGCTGAATATCCAAAAGCTCAGGAACTCCCGGGAATACCATTGTTGAGAATGCAACAGTGTAACACTATTGAAATGAGGTCAAATGGCTGTAAGTCTCTAACCTTGCAAGTTCATCAAAACGGTAAGAAACGTCAGAAAATGGACCTTCTAATTACATACAGAATGTATTTTGATACTAATATATGTGTATACACACACGCACACATAAATGATAATTATAAATGTGATAACACAGGAACTCACAAATATTTGGAAAGGAAACCTATAATAACATAAAACTTTTACAATATTTTTCCACTGAAAACTTTTCTTATTTGCATAAATCCATATGAAAATCAATTTTACATCTCACAAGTCTAAATCTATAATCAAATCTATTAATTATTCCAAGCCAATATTCATGAATAAAAGATAAATATAAAAAAAGACAAAAACAAGAGATCACCATTAACCTACATGCATCCCTTCTCAAATTTATTTGCCAGAATTATCAGGAATATTATATATATATATATACACACACATACACAAACGCACACGCGCGCACATATATATATATAACTCTACAGATAAAATACAGGGAGGATATTAAAGTATTTAAATTGTATATGAAAAGAACGGATAAGGAACACATATTTTGACACGCTTTTTGATACATGAATTAAAACGTTGAGATAAAATTGATCCAAACACTTATATCAACTCCAATCACTTCACCCATCAGATCAAAACATCTATCCCTTGATTCATCACATCATATGAATATGCTGTAGAAATTTAGAAAATCAGGGGGCTGTTCCCAGTCTCAAAAATACATACATACATACGTACATATATACATATGTGCATATTTTCGTGGCAGATCCAAGCAAAGTTCAATTATAAGTCAAAAGATTAAAATTTAGGGAGGATATTAAAATATTTAAGTTTTATATAGTATCATGTAGAAATTCTGGAAGTGAGCCAAACCAACCGCCAAAAAAAAAAAAAACAAAAAAAACCACAGTTCTCCGTCCGCAATTACACACACACATACTTCGCACACCAACACACGCGCACAAACAGAATCCAGATTGTGAATTAGACCAAATTAAATATAAACTTTCACAAATATGAAGGAATTAGGGCACAATAAAACAGCAATCGCGATAAGAATTGTACAGATGATGAGAATAAAAAGAAAAAGGCAAAAAAAAAAAAAAAAAAAAAAAAAATAAAAAATTGAAAAGTCTCTAAATTAAATGCTTCTGGTGATCTGCAACAAAGTGCTCATGTGTTTTTCAAATTTTTTTTTTTTATTAAGAGTGCCCTTTCTAATAATATATTTTTCTCATTTATTTTTACAGAAATATTCCACATTAAAATCTATATTTTCTTAGACTCGTTAGGAATATAGGAAAAAGTTACAATAGATTTATGAGGAAAAAATCCAGTATTCACAATTTCTTTGTTAAATATTAATTTTCTCACTAAAATTGCAATAATTCTAGTTTAAATTAGAGAAAAACATACTTTCATATTTTGTTGGATGATATCTTAAGAAATTATTGAGAAAATCTAGTGTAAAAATTTTTGTATAGTATTTATTTTCTATAACAAAAATAGCTATATACAGAAAGTAAGATTTAAAATTAAATAAAAAATACCGAAATGATTATTTCAGTAATATTGAGAACTTTTAGCAGCACAGAATAGAACTACAAGAGCCATTCATGCAAGTTATTTTTATCGACTTGTGACCAGCCCTATTTTATGAGGTCCAGTTTGTTGCGGACTCCTTACACAACCACTCCAGATAATAAAGAAAACAATAAAACAAATCCCAAACTCCAACTCCGTCCATTCTATGTCCGACCTTCTGAACAGAATTTTTGCAAAAAAATAAAAAAAAATACATAGCAAATAATTTGCATTCTGTGTCGATATCTCTCTGTTTCGGTCGGATTTGACCGCTCCATGGAGCTCATAATTTGCAGTCCGTCGAATTCCAAATTCCTCTGTCACGCGCCCACGCGCTCTGCGGTCTGGATGAGGCCCCAAGCTCTACGCGCGTCCAATTCAGCGGCTTCAGTTAACGGAAGCGGAAGAAGTGTTGGGCAAAAGCTGGTGGCGCCGCCGCGGGGGAGCAGTGCGCTGGAACAGCTTGATATTGAGCGCGGCGTCTGCGTTCCTTTTCGCAAGTACACTCCGGACACGGTATTCTCTGCTCTCTCACTTTGTTTATTTACTCACTGGTTTAAGCTTTGTTTGGTTGTGCCTTTTTAAGCTATGGCTTTTTTTTGCATCTTGCTTAAAAGATAGACTTACATTTGGTTACTCAGCTCTACTTACGTTTTGTTTTAGCCTAAATAAGGATGAAGTTTTAAACAACAGTTTTTTTTCGTTAGGCAGAAAAAGCTAGTGGCTGAGAGCGTTAAGATGTAAAAAATTCTTAAGGCTGAGAGTTGCGAGAGCAGGAGCGGAAACTACTACACATCCCTCCATGATGGAATATGATGACTTGTATCACTATATCATGTTTCCAGATGCTTCATTTTCCAGACAATAATACTTACTTCCTCTGTTCCCAATTTATTGTCCTTTATAAAATATTCAACTTATTAATAAATGGGCTAAAGAACTTTAAATGAGTTCTATCTTTCCATATTTACCCTATTGGATGTGGTTTGTGATATTAAAATTACAAAAGCACAAGGAATAATAAGGTTCAATTTAAAAAGTTTATCCTTTCTGGTGTTTATTTTTAGAAAGTGTATATAATTTTGGGATATCGAAAATAGATATCGGAATAATAGTTTTGAGATGGGGGGAGTTTAAAATTTAGCTGCTTGCTTTTTATATTTAGGGCATTCCCACTCTAACCATTTTCAATTCCCTAATTTTAATCCATATAATTCAACCTAGGTGGAGATAATGAGAACACCAGAACCCGTAAACTTAGACGTAGAACTGAGGTTGAATTGCACTCCCCCAATTTAAGGGGAATACTGTAGTAAAACTCTCATTTTTTATATAGATTGAGTAGTGTTTGGATACCCTGGTAGGAGAGTTTCCTTGGATTATATCCAGCAAATTTAGGGTGGAGATCGAATTAGGGACATTGTTGAGACTGGCCTTAATATGCTAAATTTGACCAACTTGAGCATTCAAAACAGATTCTGTAATCTGATTATGTCAATACACATCAAATGCCCATTGTTTTTATGGAAAATGATTCACGTAACGACAATTAAGTTTAAAAAGTTTAAAAACACCTATGCGGTTATCTTGTGTCTTTGATCCTATTTTTAAGGAAAAGATCAACACACAGGATCTAACCAAATAAGTGTTTGAACAGTTTCTGTTATATCATTACTCTTCACTTTAATGTTTTCCCAACACCAAAGGAAATTCACAAGGAGTATATAAATATGGTGTCTGCTATCAAAACTTCTACTCGACGGCATCAAATATACTTAAAGGTTCAGTCAAGTAACATCTTTTTACTGATTACGCATTTACTGTACACAAGAAAAGCTCCTGATAGTTCAGTGAAGTAAAATGTAACAATTTTTACTGATTACTCACTTACGGTACACGATAGAGGCTTCTGATAGTTTCCAGTTATAATCTTCACGTAGAAGAAAATATGCACATCAGAACACTTAATTTAGTCTTTCTATTCCTTTTTTTTCTTTTTGTTGGGAAGGCTTCCTTTTGGTTCCACGCTGGGGGTTACTTTATTTAGTTGTCAGAAGCAAAAGGAAGCAAATGTCAGAAGCAAGAGATGGCATCCATAGCGTTACAATCACAATCTATTTTACAGAAATGTCAACAAGAATTTCAAACATGAGCCAAAAGAAATAAATCTTATAGGTAGTACACAAATTAAAAAATGATTGCTTCCAAATCTTACCTCTTAGCTGCAATTATGAAAACCAGAAGCGGAGTCAGCAAAGCAGCAGCTAAATATGTCCATTCAGATAGAACCTGGAAATATCGTTTATTCTTATCTTCCATGTTGGCTAGGAAAAAATAGTATAGCATAAGGATCAACGAATTAAGCCACACTATTCATCACAAAACACAAGCAGAATCACCGCCACTAAATACGCTCTACTTTTGTAACATCAAGTGGAAAAGATTTTTATGGCCATAATTCCTGACAAGGACGCAAGCACATACAGTCAAAAAAAGAACCGTAGGAAGAAGAATCGTCAGAAAATCCATAGTCATTGTTCCCATGCAAGCTCTCAAATTCGTCAACCCAAGAATTGCTTCATCATTCTTCTTCATAAAGTTTCTCTTCGTATCAAAATCTAAAAAAGGAAAAACTAAATAAAAAATGAGGAAGAAAGCACAATGCTGACAATTCCTAGCACATATTGCAAAAGAACAGAAACTGAGCAACTGACTAGTGTGAGCAAATAAATATACACCAGCTAGGATCTTGCAAAATAGTGTGAGAGAACAAGTGTGGATATTCAATTCAACTACGAATGATGTGGCACATACCCTCCACTTCTAATTTAGCTTTGATAAGATAGCATTGTTTTTTTACATGTAATTTCACAAAGTTTCATGAAGGAGAGATATACAAGGATCAGATAAAATTTGCTTTGACCAAAACAGAATGCGAGATGCTTGAACCACATATTACAAATGCTCAGCTGAAACCATTACGTAAAACTGTTATGTAACGTTTTCGGCTGCCGCCACAACTGAAACGGCCCGTTATATCGCCGAGATTGAAATTCGTATCCGCATCGGCCGCGCCCAACCGCAATTTTGGCATTATGGCCGTTATACCCATCAGATAAATAAAAGTGTGTATATATATATATATATATATATGAAACATTCAGAATCTACATTCAACTACAATCACTTATAACTTCATTCATTTATACAACTTTATCAGAAAAAATTCTTCAATAACCACAATATGCCAGAAATTCTACATTTTCACGGCCTTAATGTGTGTATTTGATATTAATTTTCCTTTTTAATGTAAATTATTATTTTGATCCTTTTTAATAAAATTTGTATTGTATAGTAACCAGATCTTTGATCTTTAATGACTCCAACACATAAAAAATATTAAGCTAAAAAAGTAGTAAATCAATTGAAAAATAAAATTCTTTCTAGACCATTAAGAAATCTAATATTAGAGACACAAAAAATCAATGAAACTATTAAAAATGCAATCCCATGACATAAATAGAGTGTGACAATGTAATTTAGAAGAGTCGAGCAAAATTAAAAAAAATTTGTAGCTCTGAATTCCACAACCGTTACGTTACGACCATTACACCGTGAAACTGTTACACCGCAACCGTTATAGCAATCACAACCGATATTTAAAACCTTGAATGAAATACAATTTCTAACCTAGAAGCTTGTTCATGAATCAAAAGGATTTTTATGCAAAACGTTATAATCCTTGACATTTAGCAGGCTAAGTCAAGATTCTCTAGAGATATAACAAGTGCAACACCAGCGTATCTTGTATGCAAACAGATTCAATATTATGCATTTGCCAGTCTGGCTTCGCAAACCGCTCCGGATCAAAAACACCAAATAGTACTTAATTGCAGGTGCAAGTGACAATTGTGTTTCTTATACTCTCTACAAAGCGATCAGTCTAGGAAAGAGGAGAATGATGCGTATGGAACGTAAATTCCTTTCTTATTCCTTGCTACCAAAGGATGTGTTTTCATTTTTTGTTCTGAAAATTATTGCAAGATTAATCTAGACTATATACAAAGTGTTGAGGTGAGTAAGCTATTCCGGGCATTCCGATCGTCAAATAAATAAAATTAGAGACATGAGTTGGTTAATAACGTGATCCCAAATTTCAAATGAGAATCGTTTCAACTAAGAATAAAATTATTAATAAGAGAAATGCTGAAACTTTCAAAGAATCATCACTAGGTCTTATATCTTACCATAGGAGAACATACAGTGTCGCAGAAGGATAAGAACCTGGAAAAAGCAAAACGAAAGAATTGAACAAATTTACACAAAAGTGCTCATTGACCGAATCATAAAACCCAATTCTTAATTCAGTAAAGCATGAAAAATATTAATACCAATAAAGATAGCCCTTGCATTGTAGCATTAGGGCTCCTTTGGCAAGACATTACTTTTTTATTTTTATATTAGAAAGTTAAAATTTTGTTTGGCAACACCCACAAAAGTATGTAGTGTGTACAAAAAATGTTTACTTTTTAAATGTATAGATAATAATTTTTTTTTCCGAAAATGTATACTTTTTCCCCTGAAAATTGTACATCTGCCAACTAATTTTCATCACAAAAAAGTAGATTTTTTCCATTTTGTATCGAACAGTCGAACACATCTACAAT